>NW_010581299.1:126365-153441 GCF_000705375.1 Tinamus guttatus
TGTTATTATTCCTTAAGTGCAGGACCTTGCACTTGTCTTTGTTGAATTTCATTACACTTCTCACCGTCCAGTTGTCCAGTCTGTCCCAGTCCCTCTGGATGGCAGCACAGCCCTCTGGGGTATCGGCTACTCCTCCCAGTTTGGTATCATCAGCAACTTGCTGAGGGAGCACTCTGTGCCTTCATCCAGGTCATTGATGAATAAATTGAATAGGACTGGACCAAGGACTGACCCCTGGGGGACCCCTCTAGCTACAGGCCTCCAACTAGACTCTGCACCGCTGATCACCACCCTCTGGGCTCTGCCATCCAGCCAGTTCCTAATCCACCTCAGCATCCACTCCTCTATCCCACACTTCCGGAGCTTGCCCAGGAGGAGAGAAGAGAGGGGGGGACAGGACACACAAGGGACGAGTTCACCGAGCTCCTCACTCCCTTGGAGACCTTCCAAAAGGAGCCGTTGTCCCGCGTTCTTCATTAGGGAGAGGGAAGAGTAGTCGCCCCCGCCTCCGCCCGTCCTTGACTTGTTTCCACGCAGAAATGATCAGACTGTGAGTATTTAAGATTAGATTATCAACAACTCAAGAACAGGCATGTAGACAAAAATGATTATACTCCAAGTTCTAGATAATTTTCAGACATATGTCTTTGTATCGGTTGGTTTCTTGAAACCAATTTTTGCTCATGCTTGATGGCTTAACTGAAATCCTATTTAATCATTTCTAATTGTATATATGCAAAGTAATTCCAGTTAATCCACGACAACTACTAGTAAAACTGCATCCTCCAAGCATGACACAACACTGGCAAGCACAGCGATTGCAGAGCTCTAGTGCTTCAAAAAGAGAGTTTCCCCAGGAGGTAGAACCTGCACTGTTTGAGTCGGGGCGAGAGCACCTGGGGCTGCCGCATGCAGCCTTGCAGAACAGCCCCGTCCGTCTCCATCTGGCTCCCCAGAAATGCCAGCAAGTGAATCCATTCAAGTCACTTGATTGTGCAAGACTCGAACTCTTTCTTTTTGTCAAAGTTGCTTTTAGTTTCCCAACATGTCATTAAAAATGGTTATTTGCTAATTCAGTCATGTTGAATTAGAAAGATGTATTGATTAACATATGTCTATGCAAAAGCAATATTAAACTCAATCCTGAATATGTTTTGTTCAGGTGTTTTGTTTATTATGTTTTTTTTAATTAAAATGGAAATTTTTAATATAAATTATCAGCCTACTTAACTAGTAGCCCAAAGCCCAAAGAAATGTACTTTAGTATTTTTATTTGGGAATTAGAGAAATTAAAATATTTTGGGGAAATAAATATTAGAAATATTTAATAGTACCTTTTTCTCTGAAAGGTCAGACCAGTGAATGTTTGGAAACTTAATATCTTAGGTAGATCAATCTGAAATGTTTAAAGCATAAATTAGGTGATTTAAATAAATATTTCCTCTCTGCTGATTTGAATCCAAATAAAACTTGCCATTTAAGTCTCTTAGATATTTTAATTGAATTCAGATTTTGAGCTCTAACTTTCAAGAACTATCAATCACAAGGCTCATTGTTGCATCTACCCATCCATAAAGTCAAAACAGTTTAGTGGTTGCATGGTTCAAAAGTTAGTCTGCCCGTTTTTATAATAGTGGCAGGAGTTCACTGGAGATGCAACTCTTACATGATAACAAGTGTACGATACCTATGAGGCAGTTTGTAGCACTGTCTTTCCCTCATTTTGGAACAAGTCTTGTTCACATTTATGACATGTGCCTTAAAGAGACTGAAAAGAGACTGCTCTTGCAAAATGAAGTTTCTCAAGTGGTCAGGTTGCTTCCCATCTGCTTGAAGATCAAAACAGAGAAGCTGGGAGTGACCAACCAGTGATCCCTGTGCCTGCCGCTCCCTTCCCTGCAACGACTTCCATCCCTCAGCAGGTTCGGTTAGGACACCCGGGCTCTACAGCCCGTTCTGGGACAAGAAATGTTTCTTTAAAAGACCCTGGGTCTGGAGCAGCCAGCTGCCCTCAGCCACAAGCGCCTACATTACTGCTTCTCTCTCAGGTTTCAATGGGGATGAAGACTGAAACATGAAACTTGATGTAACGAAACCTCTCGGTGAACAAAGTTACAAATCATATCCCCAAACATCCAGGACTAATCCATGTCAATTCACGGACTGCTTATGCGAATGTTTTAATGATAAGCTCTTCTTCCTCTAATATTCAGATACATTTTTACATTAAAATATTTAATATTTTAATATTCAGTGCTCTCATAACACTAAATATTTTAATATTCTTTAGAATTAAAAAAGAGGTTTAGAGAAGGCTGAGATACTTTTTGAAGAATTCAGAATTGACATTACATGCAAAAAGCAATGCCTCCTTTGACCATCATGTATTTTCTACCTTGTATTTCTGTAATTTCGTTAGTCGCTGACAATCCTGATTCCCCAAAAGCTCTAGGCCGCAAGGTTGCACCTTCCTTGTGGCTTTCACAGTCTGCTACAAATTCACCTCCCGTCCATAGCGGCATTCGCCTCTTCCCCACCAGTCTATTCAACTCAACATTGATTGCAAAATCCGAAGAGGAAATGTTTGTATCCTTACGTTATCTTCTTCATCTGCTAGATGGAAAGAGCTTGCACTGTCTGGCCTGTCCCATGTGGTACTGAGAAGCAGCTGTGGCTCAGGTCTACCCTGGTACTTCAAAAGATACCCCCATTTCCCCAGACAGTGTGTAATGTCCTGCAGACACAAACACTACCTCTGAGTTACAAATGGAGTTAAAATCCTTGATTGTGAGACCTAAGATTTTTCACACTGCTGCTCAGAAATAACTGTTTCAGGTTGATTCCATGTCTGGATGCTCTGGATGAGACTCATCCCACCTCAGTTTAGCCACGTGAAGGTGAGCTCAGCCGGCCCTGCCCCTGCTTTGTGCTCTGCAGCCGACGGGCAGAGAGCTATTCCTTCCGGGACGGCAATGCCTGTGTTAGCCTGGGATCAACCATCTCCCAAGGGGGCTGTTCCCACTGGAACCACTACAAATCTTCAGCTGGAAGAAACTTCACAATTGATCCTCTTTCAAATGGAAATCACAGTGTTCGCAAAGATTATAAAAACTTTCAAATAAAAGCTTTTAATTATCTTTGTGTATAAAGGTGATTTTCTGTTGCAGGAATCTAAGACCCACAATTAAAAAAAAAAAAAAAAGGACGTTTCAAATACAAAAATCCTGTCCATATTATATGCAACATGAATGTCACAATAAGATACAGTTTTAAAGTTTACACTTTAAAGCAATTCATTGAAATGACTTACGTATAGTCAATCTGGCTAAATTGATTACCTTGGAATAAAATAAGTTCAAGAAATTACTCATTTGTGGTTCTCTTATGACTAAGTGAAATTTGCAGATGATGCTTATCAAACACTAGAGAAGATGTTCTGAGAGAGTAAAAAATACTTTTGGAGTTTGGTGCCTTCTTTTCTATGATTGAGAGACTTTCTCTGGGGCTTTCTCAGGGAATGAGAGTTCTCTATTGCTATGCAAATTATGAATTTTATGAGTTTCTATACCACATGTTTTTTCCAAAACCCAGACACTTGTAAGTCACTTTATAAGCCTTGTCCTAGACATATCTGGCTCAGAAACAGTATTCTGAATTGGCAAAAAATATGTGAACTTTTAATTAAAAAGTCCTAAACAGGGACAAAGTTTCCAATTCCAGCAATATCTGATTTCCAAGCAAAGCACAAGAGCAAAAGTTGCACTGGAAGAAAACAAAATAAACACGACTATCATGTTGAAACTTTAAAATAAAATCATCTTGAAAGTGAAATAGAGCATTGACATTTTCATTCCCAAAATAAAACTGTAATGATATAAAGAGAGTCTAAATAGGAGCTGAAATTACATACTCCTGAAGCACAGCTTCTCTGCTGTGTGCTCTGTTTCACACACATTTATGCAGAAGCAACAAAAAGGAGGCCAAATTACATTGCTGCAAGGAGAAACACTCAGCTGAACTCAAGGAAAAACAAAAACAAAAACATAGATCCAGCATTCCCCATTTTTTAAATTAATCAGAGCAATCCAAGTGGCCTGAACTGCAGCATATAGATCTACTTGCTATAGTAGGCTAGCTGCATTACCCATCTATTGAAGGAAACTTAGTAGTTCAACAGCACTGATCATAGAGAAGAGGACAAAGGTATCTCCTTGTGCTTACATGATGCTTTAAACTGCATCAGGAAGAGTTTTGGAAGAGAGGTACTAGATGCAGTTGTCACCAGAAGGTGATTTTGCAGATCTATAAAGATGCGATTTTAGCAAGTATCACCTTTCCTACAAACATCAAGTAGAAAAAGGTTTGCTGTCCCAGCAGTCCTGCTTTCCACACAAACCCACGCTTAGCAGTAACCAAGAAATCTCAGAGCTTGATTTGAAAGCAAACCTATTCTACTTGCTCCTTCGCCGTTACCTAACTCCTGCCGCCTCCTCCCCACGGAGTCGCTGCCCCACAGCAGTTCCAGTCGCGCAGAACGCACCGTTCCGCGCGGCACCGTTAACAGCGCGGGCTGCCTTTGCGGGGACACTCATGTGCTTGGCATTAGGCAGGCCCCGATTGCACAGGTTTGTGAAGGGATTTCAAAAAAAAAGTATGAATGAGCTTTTTTTTTCCAACAGGAACAACCCAGGGTGAAGGTGTGTATCCGACCTCTTACACCACAATGACATCGCACGAGCATCAGGACTTGGCTTACCCTGCTCTGTTCTCTCTGAGTTGACGCAAATACACGCGATTCAGAGTGTAACTCCAAGCTCTCGCTGGGGATTTCACAGCACCAGGGAAAGATGCATGTTATGTCTTTCCAGAGGAAAAGAAAAAAAAAAGTGTAAAAAAAATGATTCCATAAACTAGGAATCTTTGTAATACAATACTGATCGTCTACACATGACGACAGAATATAGGTTATTTTATAACACTGGGAAAAGGGAGCAGAGAGAGAAGTCCAAGAAGGTAAAATATCATATTTTATACATAGAGAAGAGCCTAGAATGACTTCAGGAGGATGGATAGTGGTGGCAGAATTTGATCTTAATTCTGCAAGGTCAAATCTGTCAAATTAAATCAAAGAAAATTCCTGTCATATCTGATTCTGTCAAAAGCTTATTATAAGATGGGGAAGTGATTTACTACTGTGTATTGCTTTTATAGCTAAAATACTGATTAATTTCACATAAGTAATGATCTTTTCATATGCAACAGCATCTCACAAAAAATTACAATATGCTCTTGAACCTTAGCTGAATTCAGACTCTGAGCAGTAGGAACGTTCACACAAACATCATTCCACATCATACATGGAGACACCGAGAAACAGATGGGTTAAAGCAGGGCCCAAAATCACTGGCAACCGATGGCTAAGCTGACTGTGACAAAAATCAGATTACCCAGTGCTGTTTCCTACCAGGAAAAAGAAGGGGGAATTATCTGTTTCATAAATAACAGAGCAGTTCAGAAGTGTTTCTCCACTTAGCCAACATTGTGGATAAATGCTGGCAGTGTAAATGTGTGGAATTTGGCCTACAGCCTCTTTCCCAACAATATGTCATTCATCCTCATTTTTAGCATTTCAGTGGCTGCTCATTTTAGGTGGGTAGTAAAGGGAAGGAAAAAGGATAACAAAACAATGGAATACATTGATATTACACTAGTGAACCATAAAAGCCAGGTAGAACATCCTCTTCTGTCTTGGCAGCAGTAAAAATGTCCTACAATATTAAGCAGATTAAGTACTGAAGTTGATCTTCCCAAGGGATCTATCGAACTATTTTTCTGTTATTTTTGTTTGTGGGGAGAATTTGTAACTTTCTTTTGATATAATAGCAAACTGAACAGGGAACTGCCAGTGGAACCACCAGTTTTCACGCAAAGCTAGGAAGAACAGAAAGTGCTGTAAGTTCCTCTCACTATGCCATATGGCTTTGTACATTTATTAAGAACTGCCTTAACCTAAAGGATTTTTAGCTAAATATTATATTAAATTCAAGTTTACAAAACACTTTAGACCGTGAAGGCTTTGAGGAGCTCTATATCATTCACTGCACTTCACCATCTTCAGTTCAGAAGAGTTCAGAAGCTGCATAGATAAATATAGAGAAATTTCATTTGACCAGAAGATAGTACGCCAGGACTTTGAAACATCTGAAATTCACACACACACACACACACACACACAAAATTAGTTGAACTTGAGTTTTCCTGTAACAACATGGACATAACAATGCAAAATGTTCAGGAGAAGGTTTGTGTTTATTCATTATTTTGTCTATACATAAGTACAGGTACCCCAGAAAAAAAACAATCTTGATTGGAGAAGTTTTTCAGTTTTCTCTGATACGACTAATCTTTTTAAAATGCAAAATACATCCTCTTGTTTCATGAGGACTAGGGAAAAAAAGTTTGTATTCAAAACCACAATACCTCTGATTATAGTTTAGTTCTTCATAAGTATTACCTACAATCTGTTTGTATTTTCAGAAGATACCCAGGTTTATCCAAGTCTCCCAGCCATAGCTCTTTGCATATGCTTCCATCCAGTAAGCAAAGAAGAGGGAGAGATTATGTTGCAAGAATTACAAGCACTTTGTGGGTATTCAAATATGGCAGCCACACAAGTCACCAGCATCACAGGCAAGTAAAGACTTCCTTAAGTTGTATCATATTTTACCCTACAGAGATAAAGCCTAAAAATCCATTTGTGAACTGTTCAGGGTAACATATATAATCTTCCTCAGGGCTGTGGAAACATGGCTGGACTACAGTAGAAGAAAAAGCCATTATCTGTTACAGAATCTAGTGTGAGGGCATATAAAAATCACAGATCCAAATGTTTGCATATTCACACCAACTACTTTATCATATCACATATCGTACCATTAAAATTCAGACGAATATCCCAAGGTAGGATATAGACAAATCAATTGGTAGGAAAGAATGGCTGTAGCTTCAGACAAGTGGTTTTTAACCGTTTCTCCCCTTGGCCAAGTTGAGGCTGCGGAAGCAGCACACACTGCACGAGAAGCAGGCGTTGCAGCCGGGACCGTGTAGCTGCCCAGGCTGAGGCTCCCCGGCAGCTCCGGGCTATAAAAAGTCTTTCCGAGCCTGGAAGGTGCGAGACAGTTGCAGACACGTGAGAGGGAGCCCGAGCCCAGAGAAGTGCGTGAACTGGCAGGAATGATTGTGATGAAGTGCCAAGCAGTTTTACAGCAATTTAGACAAGGCTCCAACTTCAGGAAGTGAGGGAGGAGGAGGAGACTGTGCTGCTTTCGAGTTTGTTATAATATTATTTAATTGCTAAGCCATTACCTTCTTCTAATGAAATACAAGGAAAGCACTCAATATTTTCAAATTAACTATGTAAATTCTCCAGGTACTCTTGTTTGAATACCTGGAATTTTATTAGTCATTACATGTCTGCCTTAGTTTTACTATTAAGCAGATTTTGCATATCTGTGATAATGGATGCTTTAACTTATTTACATTACCCACTTTTTCCATCCTGGGTTCCAGGACTAATTTCAGTTACCTAAAGGCCAGCCAGAGTTTGCTAAAACGGATCCACCCCCTGGAGGGATCAGTGGCATAGTTCAGATTTGCCCTCATGATCATTCATCGCAATTCCTATTCTGCAGAAAAAGCCTGGAATATGGCAGAGGCCTGTCAGCCTGTTATCTACAGCAATAATTCTAGGCTGCTTATACTGCAAGCTTTGAAAAGTCAGCTTGATATATACATATATATATATATATATAAAATTTTAAATGTGGCTAGATCTCAGCAGGGTTTTTCTAATCTGCAGAGTAAACATCTATGCCTGGTAGCTTCAGAATATAAAGAGCAGGAACAGCAATGGAAAAAATGTACACACTAATGAGAAAAAGTCCTGCTAATTTTTCTCATCTGGTAAAAGCCCCTGCACAGTAAACATTCTCATTTTCTCGGTGTTAAGGTTAGACTGTACTGAACTTACAGCAATATATTTATCCTTAGACTAAACTTGAAAACTGTCTGATCATGTCATACACCAATGTTAAGCAAGCTGAAATGGAAATAAACATAAAAAAAGATTTTAAAACCCCTAATTCTTAAAAGTGAGTTAGCTGACACTTGAGTTACTCTGAGTACTAGACGAGCGTCACCTTCCTGCTATTTTTGCCAGGAAGTTTCTACAGTTGGACTGCTAGTGAATATAACTTCAGTCAATTTTACAGGCCAGAAATACTGTTTACTCTGTTCTGCTTCCCACAGTACCGAGGTGCCAACATTTAACTTTATTCTTCTTGCTGATGTCACAAAAATTACATCCTTTCATGTTCACATATGTAAGATAATACCTTCCTTTGCTGGCAGCCATCAAGCAATTACCTTTAAAGCTAGGCAGCACAATTTTGTATTTTCTTTTTAGTACAGGGTCTTTACCCTAAAGCCAAGCCTAGGTTAAAAACAAAGAGAACACAATAGAAATTTTGAGTACTGTTTTGAAGGAAGACTGCTAGAGTTGTCTTAAACAAGACATATATGTGCTGTCATAGTGATACCTCTGTTCAAAATCTGATGAGCCCTGAGACATTATCTTTAAGCTGAAAAATTAAGCAGAAAGCTAGAGAAAGTCTGTATCATCTATAGAATTCTCTAGCTACTGTTTGAAAGAAATGTAAAAACAAGTATCATCATCATGCAGGCTTTCAGGACTTCTCAATTTCATTTTAAGTATCTGCTGAAACTTGCCCCCGAACTGGATACATTTTCATGTTGTCATATTTAGCAATTACTTTTTATTCAAAAACTTGTTTCAGCAAATGCTTACCTGTTTTGAGACTGCCGTCATACCCAACTTATAAATATGCTTATTTCAAATATAATATTTACATGGTCTGAATGCTTTCCATATCCATATAACTTCCATATGAAGTTATAATACGAACAATGTATTTGGCTCTTCCACCTTCTAGTATCTTTGCTTAACTACGTTTGCAAATTCTCTGTGCAACATATAACACATGGGCACTTTGTAAAGACATGCTATAAATATCACAATAGGGGGACTTAAGGGAAAGGTTGTGGCAAATAAGAAGTAACTGCAGACCTTCGAGGTACTTACACGCAGTCAATGCGCATGCAATGACCACTCCGTGCAACACTCCCTACAAGGAAAAGGCGCCTAATGAGCAACCACAATTTGGGTCCAGGGTAGGGAGCTCTCTCCTACAGTCCAGAGAACTGAGTGTTCAAAACATAGAGGCAGCGTTAATGGAAAGTCCTATGCTTTGCATCAGAACATGAAATTGCTTTTATCATTTATTTTTTCATTTTAGCATCATTTAGTTTTACTTAACTACTTTTTCTAGCCACTTCCTAGTCCAAAGGGACCACTGAATGCCACCATATGAGGTCTTATTTGCACAGTTATTTTCAGTTTCAATAAAGAAATCTTAAGTGTGCACAGGTAAGCAAAAGTATCACAAACAACTCAAACTTTACTGCTATACTTGTTACAGATCTTTTGTGTGTGTGTATGTGAATTCACAGTCATATATATGTATATATCTTTATCTCATTAAAAAAATCATGCAAAATTATGGCAGCGTAGGACTCAAGAACAAAACCCAAACTTTATGAAAAGTAGAGAAACTAAACAGCTTGCATATTTTTCATTATGCAAGGAGAAAAGAAATGACTACTTTTGTTTTTCTTTAGCACTACCCATTTTCCATTTTATTTATTGTATTTTAGCACTTTCTTTTGTTATCAGGTTAGCATTTTTGCCTTTGGGGATAAAGAGCACTGTTCCCATTTTCTTTACTTTCTGTAATGCTTGACTAAATCCTGTCCTTGCAGCTGTTACAGAAGCAGTTTGCCAGAGTCTCCAGCCTTGGCTGGCAGGGATCCCTTTGCTCTGCTGGTATGTGACTTTTCAGCCACACATTGGTTCCATGCAATATGTTAAATAGTCACTGTGCCAAATTATAAATTTTATGTTCCATTTCATATAAATACTCTGTACATGGAAATGGAGTTCTCTATCCATTAATAGACTGAGACTACACAGATTGCCTGAGTCATAAAACAAAATCTGTGAGACGTAAAGAAACTGCAGTTTCAAAACACAAGGATAATTCCAGTTCTTGCAATGGGAAACAAACTGGAATATATTTGCCAAAATGAGCAATGGAGATGTAAACACTGATTAGAGATCTCAAGCCTACCTTAAATTGTATGTCTAAAATGGAACTGGCAGTCTCTGTTCAATTCACAGGAATGTTTATGTTCCAAGTCATCTAAACTTAAAGGAAATATACACACTATATGTACTGTAAAATATACAACATTTTTTAAACGAGTTCTGAATAAGTAGGTAATACTACAGTGGACTGTGTGTGTCTGTGCAACTGTTTTTGACTTATTTAACACGTAGGATCCTTTTAGTAAGTAGAAATGCACAGATGAGAACATGGTCAGGCCTTGTTAAATTGTGAATGTACTGACCGAGACTGTTAAAAGTGTTAAAGGAAAATAGGGAACTACTTTTATTTAAGAAATTAGGACTCAGAAAATATCACTACTCTGTCCAGTCTAAATTCTAAGGAAGAGATCAGAGAATTTTCCAAACACCTATTTTAAACTGGGAAGACATCCACAGTAGGTCGGAAAGCATGCAGTGGTAGAAATCTCACGCTCCACTACAATCTGTCTTGCCAAAACATGAAATTAAGAAAGCCTTTGTATTTTATGTATTATATATTTTTTGAAACTGGAGTAGATGCATAAAAGCTACTAGCTCTTGCTCATAACACAAATACCTTAAGATTACATACCTTATACACAAATAGAAACCACGTAAGCTCTCTCTTAAAACCACAGACCTGAAAGAGCTTGTGTATTCCATCAAGTCTTTGAGAATTGCCAGACTGTATCTGGGAGCCTCTTATTATAAAGGCTTTTTTTTTTTTTTTTTTTCCTTTTCTCTCTCACATGAGTGATGGTGCAGCTTCATCAGAGAAGTGCTATTTTATCCTATTACTTTTAGATTTATGCATTTTAAAGTGGCAGTTATACAGCAATTATATCTCTTCTTAGAGCAGCCTTTGGCAGGAGGCAAGGAGGAAATTTCACTTCCCTAAAATTACAACGGCACAGCTACAAAAATATTTTATATACAGCATCATTCTGTTCTTCTGAATTTTTTATTTATAAATCCAACTTGTTTCTTAAAACAGAAAGTTTGTACAACTACTATTGTAAGGTTTTAATACAAGCTACATTGCATTTGGATTTTAGTATGAGCTAACTCAGTTACTTGTGGCACAAGTGTTCAAATATGTCTTTCAGAGCACTTCTAAGATAAATTAGGACTTGTTAAAATTGTTAGTTTAAAATACTGTTTCATTTTTAATTTATATTTAGTCTTTTTTTTTTCTATTTCCTACAAACAAAGCACATCATGAAAAGATTGATAGATACTAAATAACTAATTCTGCCATTGCATCCCCACGTTTCTTTGGGCATATCCTGTGCTTCGGCTAACTATCCATAAACTTAATGTTCCTTTCTCTACAGCTGACCCACTGGCATTACCCCGTTACCCATTAACGTTATATCAGTTGATATTTTGTATCTAACATATGACTTATTGCCCTGTGCACTCAGTATTGCCTATAGACAAGGACCTAGTCCAAACTGATCCTGGACCGGCCTGTTTGCTGACATGTAAGGAGAGGCTCTGTAGGGAGAAAAGCTTCTTCCATTCAAGCCTACTGAACACATACCTCAATTTTGATGTTAGACACATATAGTCATGTATGAGATGATCAGTTAAACATGAGATCCCTATTCTTGGACATTATTCCAAAAAAAAGTCAGGGTCTCAAACTCCTCCATACTTGCAAATGCACAGCACAAAATATTACTAAGATTTGCAAATGCTTTCAAACAGCTTGGAGTCGCCATCCTAAGAGATGAAAGCATATTTCAACTAAGAAACTCATTTAAAGCCTTTACGTCATTGTGAACCGTTTTTAGGCAAAGAAATACTAAGCATTTCGAACAGTACCTCATTGATCTCCTAAAATTTACTAATACCAGCTTGTTAACTTCTTTATAAACTTTATTTTGTACCATCACATCTATTCCTTACCCTATTTCAGCAACAATTACTTCAAAAATCAAAAACACTACAGCACTGTCAAGCAGAATGAGTTGTTACAAAAAACTCCAGTTACATTAAAAGCAAAGCTTACTGGTTAATCATCTATCATTATTGTTTATGAATTTCAGTTAAAGTTTGTTAATTAGCATTATTAGTTGAAAATAATACGCTTTTTATAGTTGCCATTTTCAGTAGTTCTATGCTGCTGTAGTAAAATCTATTTCTATTAATAATCATCAGATACTAAAGAATATCTTAACTGAAATTAAAATCACCATACCAGATAGTTAAATGGGGAAGCTGAAATTCAGACTTTTACCAGAAAATATGGATGGCCAATTTTGAAGTGCTGTGAAATCATTAGCAAATTTGTATTAAACACTTATTTGTTGAAATTTGGCAAGTAACTCCTATAACAGAATTATTTAAAAGGGTAGACATGTATATAGAACATGCAATAAGATTATTTAACTTCTAATTTAAAAAATGTAATTGAGTACATACATAAAATGTCCAATAAAGACTTTCAACACATTTAGTTTAAGTGCAAAAATCATTTGTTTAAAATAAATATGAAAGATATTCAAGATATCAGTTCAATCAGAATCAAATCATTATCAAATTTATCTCAGAAACTGCACAAACTGCTTATGTGATTTAAAAAAAGTGAAGTTTGTACAAGAAGTTGACAATGTGAAGTAATTAGTGCCGACAGTAGTGTTTTCAGTTGTTTGCTGGGTGGTGAGCAGATTAAAGATCAAGATACAACTGGCTTTCCACACATATCAATGCCAATTACAACTCACAGCGTGACTCTGGTATTAACTGCTTGCAAGAACTTACTGGTATCAGCCATTTTCAAAAATGCCCAAAACAAGACAAAGAAATGCAACCTTTCACAGTTTGTTTAGGTGATTCCTATACAGTATTTACAAAAAGGTCTCTTCGTGTGAGTTCATCTTGAGTTGTGACTGACTCTTGATCTGCTATAGCACTCATGGAAGCGCTTGGCTACTGATATAATTACGTTGCTGGAAAAAAATATTTGTAAATGAGAGTAATGCAGACGTATTAAAGCAAAAGTAATCCTTATGTTAAGTATAATGAGCTTATACTCAGCCTAACCAATCATGCATTGCTCTTCATCCATTGAAAGTGTGCAGTATTTCTGAAAAGTGCACAGATAATGTTAATTCAGTGTCAGCTTAAAACTGCAATACAGAAAAGCAACTGTGTGTTCATTTAGTAAGAGTACTTTGGAATACCTTGAAGAATTTTCTTCAATGTACACATTTGGGCAGCTGACAATAGTCTAAAGACTTCAGAAGCCAAAACCTTCTGATTATGAGGAGTCATCCTGTGCATGCCCTGAAGATCAGCTGCGGAGGACATTTTTTGTCTGTGTTACATTTATCATGCTTTAAAGATACACAACACATTCAGGATACCACATATTTTCTGGATATGTTCATGGAATCCAAAGTGGAAAGACAGAGTCAGAACGTGTATTTCTTCACCACTGCTGAAATAACTTGGTCATGCTATTGGGAGAAAAGTACTAAACATTTGACCACTAAGTCTGCTTCCTTAAAAAAGAAAATGTATACAGAAGCTGAGAATCTTTATCCTCACTACAATAAAGACTGAATTCAAATAATGAAGATTTCTTATGCTGTTTTTAGGGAATTTTGGTCTCCTGAGCTCAGTTATGAATTTGAATTTTTTTGATGAACTAGAAAGTTTGTAATAAGGACTGAGGCTATTAAAATTACAGAAACTTTCAGCTGCTTGCAGACATATCAAAAAGATTACCTAATAATTTCAAAAGTAACACCTATCGTTATTCAAGGGCATAGGAAATCTGACATTCAGTAATGCTATAACTTAAGCTTTCTATTTTTTTTATTCTTTAAACAATACCATACTTGAACAGAATGGTCTCAAATTTGGTCAAATATAATTTGTATTTTCCATATCCTCAACAAAAAAAGCCTTATTTTCTAGCAATATATAATAGACTATGCCAAAAAGCAAACATAGTTCATTCAGTGGTGAAAGCATCATCTACCAATTTATTTTATTTAACCTCTTATAGACAAAACAATTGATAAACAGTTTTTTCCAGAAATAAAATATGAGAGAAAGGCCATTAAGATAGATTTGGAAGCATAAAGCTGTGCCAGGAAAGCACAGCTGTAGTACTGCACAGGGAGGAAGACCTATCATGTCACACGGCAACTTGGGGACCCATGAGGTAAATTAGCACTCACTTTCTGCTCCTGCCTCTCCAAGATGAGGATCAGCATCCTCGTGCCTCCCATGAGCGTCTGGAGCTTAGCTCTCTCCCACTGTTTCAATCCCTCTCCTGCAAAGATGGCTGGATTTAGTCCACCGTCCTCACTGTCTTCAGCTCTTTACCTCAACCCAAAATGGAGATCAAAACCAGGTGGTTCTACTACTAGCAGTGCAGCAAGTTAACAGAAATCTTTGCTTTCCTTGGTGTAGAAAAGTCTCCCCAGGGCCTTGGTTTTTCTTACCTGTCCCCAGCTCAAATCCATGCTGCGGGTGGTCACTGTTGGCCCTTACTGCTCTCGGCCATGCAGCTCTCCTCCTCCTCATGCAATTCCCACAGCCTGCATTGCAATGTAAGACAAGACTTCCAGAAACACTTAAAAGGAATTTAAAAGTTATTCCTCTACAGTTAGAGTTTTACCCTGTTCTTAGACAGCAGCTGCTCAGCACAGCCAACACTCACCTGCCAGGTTTAAGTGTCACCTCAACATGCACACTCGGTTCCTCAGGAGCAGCCTGGCGCAAGGTGCCTCCTCCAGGGGAGGGAACAGCCGCCCGGCTCCAACTGCCCCTCAGCTCCCTGCTGCCATCGGGGTGAATATCGTTGCTCACCGCGGTGGGCATTGCCCGAGCACTCCCCGTGGCTGGCAAGGGGCCCCTGCCACAGCCATCCGCTAAGCAAAGTGCAGAGAGGAGACAGCGAAGGCCGGGTGGCCTCACGCGGTGATGAGGGGAAGCTGGGAGGGAGCCATGTTCCCTCCTTTGGGAGGCACAGGATTGTACCAGACCAAAGAATAACGATTTTGTGACACCAGTGGGGTCAGCTCCTGCCTTAGGACACCAGCTATTGGTGACCTGGGCGGTTTTGCACCCCATACTTCAGATCAGAAATATAGCCCCTCATTCCAATCATGTTTTATTAGCTGAACTACATGTTAGCTGCTAACACAACCACCGTACAAGGGAACAAAACAGCACTAGTTTATTAGGAGGTATTAACTATAGCTGTAGACCCCAAACAATATTATCAACATTATGCTCCCCTAAACTACCCATGTCAAGGGAAAATGTAGAAATAGTTGAAAATGTCTAAGAACATTAACTTTTGCACAATATATTTAAATAGGTTATCATGTGAAAAATCCAGTGTACTCCAGAGATGCACAAGGAACAAAATCTTCATTAATTGAGACAAGGATGCATTTGGCCTACTCTAAAGAAACAAATTTTTAAAGAATTTAAGGTTCTATATTGCAATGCAATTAAAGCTTTTATTTTCCCTAGCAGGTGGACAAGTCAGGACACTGCAAAGATACGAGCTGCTCCACAGCAAAGATGGATCCTGTGCCACAGGGAAAAGCTCTGTTGCTTTTGACTAGAAAACTGCTTGCATTTTAACCTCTACTTCTGACAGTCCCTTACAGGCTTTTGCATCTTGCAGAGATCACAGCATTGTTCCTCTTAAGAAAACAAAATCTGTTGCTTATATTCTGAAAATTGAATGTATTTTGGGGTGCTCAAGATGGAAAGTTACTCAAGTATTTACTCCAAATATCACATGTTTCAGAGAAGAAACACCTGGACGCTTAGAGCAGAAGAGCTCAGCTCTAATCCCTGCCTTGCATTGCTAGCAAGACTTTCTCACTTACTGCATGCTGCTCCAGAAAACTACTTCTACTATCTCCCACAGGTTCCCAAGTTAGAGATAAAACTTTTAAACATCTGAGGCCCTTAAATTAACCTTTGCGTCTATAATGCTAGTTATATTTAAAAAGGATACAATATTTTCACATACCTTCAAAGAGGTTATTGCAGAGTTTAAATGACTGCTTCAGACTCCACTATAAATACCATTTGATGAAGCCTCATTAATTGTCCACTCTCCACAGCAACGGGTTTAAACCTTTTGACTTGAGGAACGCTTAGGTTTTTTTCCCCCTTCCAATGGAAACATAGCAATTTAAAGCTTCAGACAATGAGCTTACTTTTCTTGGTTAGATTTCACAAATCTCTTCAAAGTAGTCCACAGACTCAAAGGATCTGCTAATCATAACCTGAATGTTTCACGAAGACAAAAAATTGTCCATATTATGAAGAGCGAAAGGAGCACAATGGAAAAAACATTTCAGGTTTCAGGAAAATAACGCAAAATAAAAAACCAAACCAGATCCTAAGAAAATTTCTTTAATTTTCATTTTATGGAAATACATCTTTTGTTTTTATTTCCATGATACAAAAATCTTAAATATCAAACATTTTCGGAAATCTAACAAGGCAGATCTTTCTTAAACAAATAAAGGGCTGGTGCAGTTAGCAGGTTTGTCACAGGTACCTAAAACATTTTTACAAAAAACCCCATAAACCAGGGAAGGATGAAGGAAGAATCAGATCAAGACTTAAAAGTGAAAACAACAATAGATGTGAAAAAAAAAAAAATCACCTCCCACCAAGACATTCACATTTGAGGAACTTATAAATTACGTTTTTTTTGAAAGGACAGAGTAAGTGGTAAGTTGGTATTTAGATACCAACTGGCTGCACTAAGGCAGGAAGAGAGAGGAGGGAAATGGAAAAGCAGAGATTTCCAGATGAAGTAACTGGTAGAAAGCAGTATGAGATACTGCAATTCTCCTTGTCTCAAGAATGCTGACAGCATATTGATATTGCCCAAAACAAATCTAAAGATTGGAGACTTTTGGTAACTCCCTTCAAGCGTGGAAAACAGCCTAGCACAAAATTTATACAGTGCCAATTCTTGTGTACACTTCATAGCCAGCATGCCGAAGTAGGTGACCACAACATAGTTAGTCTTGCTTTCCAAATCTAACATCATTTACGACAGCAAGGTTTTCACATGACCAACAACAGAATTGTAAACTAGTTTATATACACACAAGTAAAATTGACAGTGATTGTTCAGTAAACAGTTTAAAAAAATTAAACTGATTTTCAGGACACATACTGCTTTGTTAACACCACTTTATTTAAATAAAGTATGGCTTCCAAGAGATGTATTCTTGCAACTGCTTTGAAACAATCCCACTTGTTAAGGCTGTTGTTTCCTACCATGTTTCAGGGACTTCAAAAATTTCAGTGGAACTGCTTGTGAGGCTTCCTACAAGACAAAGCCACAGAACAATGTATTAAAAACTGGAAAGAACAGAAATTAAATCAATCACCTTTTTGATTCTTTCAGAGCATAAAAGGCATAAATTCTCCTCCAGAATAAGGATACATTGACACACATCACTGACAAGCCAGCACTTATAAAAAGAACCCAGCACACTATTTATATGAGTAGGTAAAATAATACAAAAATCAGAGTTAAATTTGTGAAGTTCATGAAGGCAAATTCTAGTTTGAATGCACTAAAGAGCAAAGGAGCAACAAGAGTCAATTTCAATTTTCTTAACAAAATGCTGAATTTTACAATATTTCAAACCAGATATTGTGTTTTACAATATACAACATAACGTTATATAACACTACCTTCCAAAACACACTTGCTATTACTTTTTTTTTTTTTTTTTTTTTAAAGTGGCAGAAAAAAAAACATTAAAATACTGCAGAATATTTCCAGCACAAAATAATTTTACAAAGATCAATTACACATATACTGACAAGTTTTGGCTCATAGTAGGGATATCTACACGCACTAAAATACAGGCAGTGCTGAACAAACCCAAGAATTAAAGAGTTTTGAATTACCTAATTTAATATATAGTATTTACTTTTGGAAGTTGATTAGTAAGAAAAAAATGAAACAGAATCAGCAAATAATAGATCAATAAAAAAAACAAATCCTTTGTGGTTCATGTTACCCAACATGATTATTTAAATATTATTATTTTGTACAGGCTGCAACAACGCATCCAATATAGCAAAAATGAATAAAGGAATAGTTTTAATCAGACAAAGTTCTAAAAAAAGTTTAAAAGAAGTTTTAGAATTTTAAAAGAATCCTTAAAAACACCTATACATCTTAAGGTCATCTAAAACACACCCAGGTGAAAAGTTTTTTTTAACTAAATTAGAACAAAAAAGCGCAGAAACAGCACACACAACATTCCATATGGCTATATACAGCTCATAACAAAACACTTTCTAGAATACATGAAAAAGACTATTTGGGTTTATCAGTTCTTCTAGAAACACTTGATTTTCAAGCATAATATCTTGAGTTTGAAACTAGATTTTAAAAAGGAGAAGACTTATAAAATACATTTAGAAGAAAAAGTGATTTTATTTTCTGGGCAAATCCACAGCTTGGCAGTTCATTATAAAAGACCTACAACCTCTTTTGCTTTTCAGAAGCTGCAGCTCCTGGGAGCAGGATTTCTCAAGGTTCAACAACGAGCACCCATGAAGTTCACAGTGTGAACGGTCTGCTTGCGCTCTGGGAAGCTTTCTAATAAACAAACACTCAGAGCATGTCCTAGACTACAAGGACTGCTGAGGGTGACTGTGATCCACTTGTGCAGAATGTCTGGCACCAGAGCAGGAAGGGATTTTAAAACATACTCACTTTTCACCACTGTCTTGTCAAGTTAACACTGAGAAAAAAAAAAAGTTAAGCAATTCACAAATGCAGAGCGCACCCAGAGAGATAGCCAGACCCATGTAAATATAAGAGCCCAGCAGATCCAGTTTGTCTGGAATGTTCCTCCCTCACTGAATTGGCTCCGAAAGATCAACAGATGCTCAGAAAATGTTCTGCAGAGGCAGGGATATCGGTAGAGCTGCAGCCTAGTTCTACCCGGGGAGTCTGGCTGGGTCAAACTGCAGTTAAGCCGGAACAGCAGCCTGGAGCAGGCCGCGAGCTGCGGAGAGGCCAAGGGCGGCCTGGCACTGCCGAGGGCCTGCGCCAAACGCAACGGGGCAGGACACCAACGGCGACGAGAAGCCCACTGCTGCCTCAGCATACTGAAAATGCTGACCTCAAAACCTTAAACCACTAATTCAATGAAAGGCACATGCTAGCTTCCAGGGTAGCAGGTAGGTTTATCAAGACTGGGCTCATTTGCAAGCAACAGCTGGGTAGTGGCATGCGTCCCATGAGGCCAGGGCAAGATGTGCACATCCAACTCGGCCACGACACCACCCATTCAGCCTCCAGGGAAAAAGCCTACATCAGGGAAGGCTTTTAATTTGCGACAAACGTTGTTGAATTGACAGGGAAATCTACTCTAGAATCCAGAATTCTTTTAACTTTATATGAGAAAAAAAAAAGGGTAACCTTAACTGGAAAAAAAAACACATCAAAGAAAAAGATTTAAAAACGTTAAAAATATTCAAATGGCTTTATTGATTACTTTCCTTCCGAAAATAAGTTAACTACCTCTTGGTTCCTTCTGTTACGAAACTTAAGGTTAGGCTCAGTTTTTAAATTTTTTTTTTTTTTTTTTTTACATTCTGTATGATGCAATCTTCTTCTGAAATAACTTAAATATGAAGATTTACTGCATTACATTCATAAGAGCCCAGAGAAACTGAGAGATTCGATATGAATTATATTCTGTTTAGGCCTAGAGCATTTCCAAATTCCTTTTTTTTTTTTTCCCCAAAACAAACAAATAAAAAACCCCCAAACAAACAAAAAAAGTAGTAACAGTGCTCTTACCTGCTGGAACTTGTTCTTTCTTGATCTTTTTGAACTTCTTGGCTCTCTTCTTACCATCTGGAAGAGACTCTGCACAGGAGTCTGTCTGATCGCCTTCTACATCTTGGACGTCTCCCTCTTCCATATCATCAGAACCAGTTTCTTCCTCAATAGGACTCATACTTCTCTTTCCCAATGTACTTGTACCTGTAAAACTGAAATACAGAAGAATTTTGACTATGAACAAACAGGAATACCACCTAATAGATGCTAGTTGCTGTACATCAATTAAATACTTAACGAAAGTAGCAAAATAAATCCCCTAGAAAGTGGTACAGCAGGAAACGGCATCACCTAGAAGAGCTGACTAGCTCTTCTATAATATTCTGTAACATTCTATAAGTATGCTACCTACTGTGTCACCTTGTGAAGGTATGAATCCTTTGTGGTATAGTTTATTCATACTTACCACTATTCTGATTAAATCACTCAGCTCAATAGCGTATAAAGTTGTTCTTCATTGAGTTTTTATTTTTATTCACTTCATAAGCATCTTCAGCTCTTGTAGGACATTCTTGACAGGCAGATAATAAGTTATCTTAAACTGTTAAGCCTCAAACAGACATTGAGATATTCTACATGCTTACTTCGTTCTCTCCATCTGCATGTAGTTTTAAAAGTATTACATAGAAGTAGAAAAACATCAAGCTCCATGTAATGAACGTTAAATCAGATGTGGGAGTAAAGATCCTTGACCTATCAGTGGGGTAAAGTAAAAGCTCAGAACAGCAGCACACGTTTAACTGCGGGCAAGGCCTGCGCAAGGCCTAACACAGTGCAAGCTCTCGGAGCTAACCCGGCCCTCGGAGCTCTCCCTCCTTCCGTGCACAGGAGTGACGCTGCGCGGGTCAAGTTTTGTCAAGGTTGTCAGGTCTTCTTCAATGCCAAACAACAATATTAAATTAAACAGGAATATGAAAAGAATGCAGCAGCAAAGGAGCTAATTCAAAAGCCATTCCCACTATGGGCTTCCAGGTATATGAAAATCAGTTCCCTAAGTGTATGATTTAATATTCCTTTAAAACAATGTACTTAAAACTAAAGGTTCATAAGCATAAAATTGGTGTTTCTCTTCAGGAACTAGACAACATAGCTGTATTAATAATAGCCATTCTATATATATAAATAAAAGTCAGTATCAAGTTATAGAAAAATTTTACAAGCTTATTTTTCTTTTAATCAGTAATAGCAGAGGAATATGGTCTTTTACTAAGGTTTCAGCTATGGGGTTGTTATAGCAGTATAGTTTTGGCTTTGAAATTTAACTTTTTCAGACGAACATTTTGCAATTCAAAAACAGGCACTTTCTGGGATGTCCAAAGGCAACAAAAAACACAAAACACATGATTTAGCCTCATGCTCTTACTTCCACTTTAGGAGCACAAACAGTGTTTGCTTTGATGAATTGCTGGCTGTTCCACCAGATGTGCACACACAGGCTGCCTGCTGCCACGGTCTCTTGCAAATCAGCATTTTGAGTCACGCCACGACCACCACCAATAAAAAGCTGAAAGCCAAAAAGATACAGAACTGCTTCCCCTACATTTAGTCTCAACATTGTAAAACAAATGAAAACTAGGTTGTGGGATGGTCGTGGCAGAATTCATTACATCTAGTAATGAATTAAGTTTTTAGAAAACTAAGAAACACTACTACATAAAAAAGAAGAAAACATTTGTAGGAAATCCTCTTCCAGAAAAGGTATTCTGAAAAAGTACACAGGGAAGAAAGATTGAGCAGCTACAAATGATTCTAAGAGCTTCTTAAGGAAACTGAGAGTACCTGGCTCTTAGAAAGGGACTTGTTCTCTCACTGCAGGAATATGCTCCCTTTCCGAGAAGAGACTGAACTTGCAATTTTTTTATTTTTTTAATTTTTCAACTTAGACTTAGTCAGGAAGTTATTACAAATAAGGAGGAACAAGTTCTTCACCTTCAGCATGTGATTAGCTGCGTACCAAGTAAGAAAATTAATTTTAGGCCTTGTGTGTTTCCTGCAAATACCTTTAAAAAGCCATAAAAAACAACAAAAAAGACTAAGAAAGAGGCAGCACAGCCCAAAATACAGATGTTTTATAATCAGACCCTGTACACGGCTTGCTTCTACATCCTTTCTTTGACTGCATGGATTCTACAGCATTTTTTCTTTAAGAGAAAAGAGGATTCAAAGCCTACAGCAACATTATTCACTGATCCAGAGTAGCAAAGCAGTATGGTTAAATATGCCCAAGTTATGGCATTACTCAGAGCAAAGACCAGTTTTCTACTTACACCAGCTATTTTGAAATATGTCCCTATTTTTGTCTCAGTTTCCTTCTCTGATGAGAAACAACCAACCAGAAGTGCCAAACAAAATAAAAGTGTTTAATTCAGATATGCTGCTTTAGGATCTTCAACTATTATGTTATCTGCAGCATATTTGGAGATAGAGACTTAATTCAACAATTTACAAGGGCAGCGCTCCACAAAGTTTCAAAACATACATAAACAACAACTCTGCGGACAACCTTTGTTTTTGATAAGATATTTAAAGAGGTTCCGAAACTTCTCTTGCAGGCTGAAATGGATTTTTGTTCTCATTTCTCCTAAAATTACTAGCCAGGTTTTTCTGAGAGGAGGAAGGAGCAAGGGGAAAGCTGCCCATGCGCTGCCCATTGGCGAGGCTGCTCAGTGCTCGCTCAGTGGAGTTTCCAGTCCTCCCCAAGGAGCGTGGGCCCAACCAGCCCTTCTTCCCTAACCTCTTCCTCCCACTACCCTCATCTCACATCAGCCTTCAGACAGAACTGACCCAACGAATGTCAGTGGAAAAGGACGGTAGAACTCCAAAATGTGGGGTTTATTTTCAATTTCCATTCATAAGAAGTTTAAGATCAAACAAAGAATGTGGTATTTTTGTGAAATTCCAGCAGTATGACTAGCAACTTAGTGCTAAGCACAATTTGATGAATCAACAGGATGTGGTGGACTTACAAAAGCTCTCTGCTGGCACAGAAAGCGCCGCCACTACCTGGTCCAGCTGCTCGTGCGCTCTGCGGTGTCGTTTCAGCTAAAGGACAGCAGTCGGGCTGCTGCTACACGGATTGTTTTAAAAGAGTCGGCAAGCGGTACTGGGTGGAGAGGGGGAAAACAGCTGGGACAAACAGCATGAAACTCTTGCTGTTTTGGAAGCAGGGTGTCCTGCTGGAATCACCATGGATACGTGCAGGCCTCAAGGGCAGCTCGCTTAAACCGGGATCTAGATCCCGCTTCCTCACCCCTTTGGGCAATGGGGTCGGGCAGGTGAGCGCCCATCCTCAAAACCTGCCATTTCTGCTTCACAGCAGATGAAATCACCTCCAGCAGCACTAAAACACTAGAATATTATAATAATTTGTTTCCAAATGCATGAAATGCATGAAATGCATTTAGAGATGAGGATCAGAAAAACTAGAAGCAAGTACAAGTAGAGCAAAATATCAAGTTTTATATAAAAATTTTAAAAAATAACCTAACCTCATTTTCCATGCAATGGTTTAAAACTGTTTCACCACGGAAAGGATCGTCACCTGCGAGGGCAGAGCTGCTGGGAGCTCCTGATGGAGCACAACGTACTTGGTGCTGTACAGTGCACAAGGGGCCACGGAATCATTACGGATGGAAATGACCTTTAAGACCGAGTCCAACCATAAAATGAGCCAGGATGCAGCCCCTTTTACAAGTGCTTGGGATACTGGCTTTAGAGGAGGAGAGCTTAACTACTTAAGTTGTGTTAAATGCATCAGTTTTCCCACCATTTCCCTATCTGACATTAAGCATCAGGCATACTTTTTTTTTTCCTCCAAAGATGACTTTTCATGAATACCAATTATCCTATCTCCTCTCATGGAAAAGATGGGCTATTCTATAGCTGTCCTTCCTAGCAGATATTTATGCAGTACATTTATTTACTAGTAAATAAACAAATAAAGGATGCAGTAACATAAAGCTATTATATGTGACCAGCTACAATACGAAACCTTAAATACCAAAGAAGTTCCGCCTGTAAACAAAAGGAGGCTTTCTATCCAAACAGGATGCTGATCACCCGAAAACAAGGCTGCATACGTCAGCAGGCCAAGAAATCATGTGGGATTTTTCAATTGCATAAAAACAGAATAAAATTATTCAAGGAGATTAAGTAATCAGGAAGACAACTGATGGGGGAATACCATAACCTTAAGGACTCATTCAAAGCTTCATTCAGCCATTTTCAGAATTACAAATTTACAGTAGTACTCAGCCTTATTTGAAAGGCAACTACTCTGCTTCACTTTTATCTGCATTTAATTCTGAACTGTAGGTAAATCACAACAGCATTTTGATGAGAGGAACAAAACCAGAGTGTGTGTTAAATAGCAAATAACATTTATAGGAAGATGTGATGAAAGCTCCAGTTTATCACACTATTCCCAGAGAAGAGAAAGCAGAAACAGCTCAGCAGCTCCAAATTGTTTTTGCACCCTTCTAATACGGTCTAACTCCAACAAGCTAAAAAAACATGATTTGCACTCCACTGCAACTTATTTGTAAATAAAATGGATAGAAATTAGGTGGAGAAAAAGAAACAGCAATAACTTGACAGTCTCTCTCTCTCTCTCTCTCACACACACATAAAAAATGCACAGTACAAAGCCTTCCCCATTCACAGTCACACGGATCACTTAAAAGAACAAAAAAACTGTTACTTTCACATCAAAACATCTCATTAAAATGACAGGGTAAAGATGGAACAAGAAATGCATATGGCAGCTTACTGCACCTGAACCAAAAATCAAGGTCTCTACAGTTGGTTCTCTATTTATAAATGTAATTCAACTCCCTTTCAAAGTTTATTCCAGGCACTCAAAGCCACAGAAGAATCATTTATGCTCCTTCTTCTGAGGCACAGGGAAGTCTTCATAGGGCTAGTAGAGACAGTGGCAGCATCACCACCACGCAAGTCAGCCAAAGAAGAAAGGCATTTACAGGAAGAGTTTGCAAAAATGTTTAACTTTCCAATTACAGAAGCCACTTGGAGGTGCAAGCTAAAATGAAGCTTTTTTTTTAAAAAAAAAAAAAAAAGAAAAAAAAGAAACAATATTAGGTCAAGCTCAGAAGCTGCGAGTTGACTCATCCCAAATCCCAATAGTCTTGCAAGATGTATAAACATGTTTTTGATCAAGCTCCCTCTCTGCTCTTCTACCAATGCTAGTGACAGATGAGGTACCATCACTGATTTATAAGCAGATAAGAAAGCAATATGTAGAGAAAAATGCCACCTAACTATCCCGCAGCTGGTAGACTGGCAATAACAATGCAATAAAAATGTAAGTTGACAACAACAAGGTCTCACCTGTTAACACAGTAGTATCGACTCTGGGAAACATAAGGGGTGCATTGAGTTTTTAACCGCTTTCTCTCCATCTCCTTCCAACTATCTTCTGTACATTTTCTCTTTGCCTGTTTTTCTTCATGTTTTTTCTCAACATATTCTGCATATGTCTGGATCCTATAGCTTTCAGCATACCTGCTGGTGTTTACAGCTATGGGGAAGAAGAGTGACATTATATACAAAACACTGTTGAATGACAGTATTTCCTCTCTTTAAAAAGTTCACTGACCTCTGCTTTTCAAAATAACTCGTTTGTTCTGTTCATATAAGCAACCTCAAGTACTTTAGCTAAGGGAGAGGAGAAAAAAAAAAAAAAAAAAAAAAAAAAGTACTCTCCTAAGCATAGTATTTTTGAATTGCATATTCAGAAAACTTCTCACTCAGACTGCATACAAAGAAAGGGTTAATTCTACCAAAACTTCTTGCTTTTAAATTGGAAACCATCAATTCTTCACTCGCAACCCTCTCCCAGATTGCAAGTTGGCAAGAAAAGATTTCCTGGATTTTTTTCCCTTTAAGCCTCCTTACTTAAACCAGCAGGTTTATTTTGCAAGTCTGCCAGGAAAAGACGACATTTGCAAAGTTGTAGCCAAAACTTTGTTTGATTGCTGTGAAACATAAGCTTATTTGAGCTGCATTTTTTGTTGCACAAGATATCCATGGAAGCAGCCCTCAATTAATACCCAGCTGTTCTGTCCTCACATCTTTTTAACAGCAGGTCTCCACTTAACTCAAAATGACTGCTAATTCAAGGTAGAAGGATTTCTGTCAATGCAAAATTAGGATCACTTACAAAAACACTTGCACTGCTTTCACTTAGCAGCAATTTACCAACATTCCTTCAAGTCCCATCATCTTTGCAGCTCTCAGGCTTTCATGTGCAAGCCAAGCTGTGGCCCAAAGCCATCGCTTCAAGGGATGAATCAGCAAATTATACCGGCTGTCGGCTGGGGTCCTCTGCTGTCTGCAGCTTAATTCATTGAAAGAAAGTATTGTAAACTAACCAACACCCCCAGCTTAAGTACAGAACAAACTGACCATTTTTTAGCTGCAAAAGGAATTACCTACAAACCAGCTGTGATAAATAGACACTGCTTGCTGCTGAAGTAAAACTTCCAAAGAACATAAAACTAGGCAACAGCCTCATATACTCAGTTTTAATCCCACGAACGAATAGCAGAATTTCTGATTAATAGTTTCACAAGACGGTTGCACTAACCAAAGAGATGCTACACAACCCTCCTTCCACATTCCTCGTATTTGCTTTCAAATATAAAGTTACAGGATCTGTCTGTAAAAATTGGGAGTGTATTTATTGCCCCTGAAGTTAGGGGACAGGCTCCATGAATGGATTAACGAGGCTTACTTGCGCCATTGCATGCCAGCTGACATCCTGCGAGTAAAATTTGTTTAGTTAAACCTCAAGGATGTTTTTACTCTCTAAAATCAAACACAGTTACCACCAATCACCAGTGATTTGTTAAAACACAGCCATCATATCATATTCATTTCTTTTGACCTAAATGAGGAGC
>NW_010581299.1:153455-164855 GCF_000705375.1 Tinamus guttatus
CTCTTCCGTTTAATTCCCTGACAAACCTTGCCTGTGTTTAAGGTAAAGATCATCACAAAAGCCTAAAGCACAGCCTAAAGAACTTCTAAGGAAAAAAGGTGTTGTCAACTCTGCCTTCTTGAAATAAGGTCTACATTTTATATCAACTCATTCAAAAATATCATTTGCTTTATTAATTGGGCAAATGAAAGGAAGGCACATGGATAATTTTAAGGAGCCCTGCAGATAAATCAATCTTGTGTGGTCTCGAACCGAGTAGCTCCTCGTAGAAGTTGAAAATACATTCCCTCTGCAGCTCTTAGGAGATGTACTCTTCGTATCGCCAAACAAACCGCACGAAGCTCTCATTTTGCACGGCCAAGAGAAGCATGTTGCTAGATGCACTGTGAACCAAGACGAGCTAGAAAGAAGGTGGCCTTTTCATTTGCATCTTGAGAGAAGACAAATTTTCCTGTCAGAAACCTGAGCTAGTCACCAACACCCCATGGCTGCATCCAGTTACACTAGCTGCAGCCATGAAGTTAAGTATCTGTCTTAAAATAGAATGATTGTCGTTGCACATTATTTTAGGGAGAACATTTCTAGACCACAGCATCTTCCCTAGTTACTGGGCGAGCTATTAAACAGGCTGGTGGAGGCCGAGTGATCCAGGAGGCATGGGTGCAAAGATCCTCTTTCACCAAGTCACCATTCTTACACAGAATGAAATTCTGGTACTCACCACGGCCATGTATCAAGTCTACTAGCCAGACAAATGCATAAATACGCTGTATGGATAGAAAAAAGTGCATATAAATTATATATGCACACAGAATTACATGGATTAATACACAATCTGCAACATTAAGCACACAAGTTTATGAAAAGCTAAAGTAAAAATTCATTTATGAAGCCTTAAAATGCTTCAGGTAGGTCACTCTGGAGACTATGCATAGGTACTATATGTTAAACTTATCTAATAATGTACAATTTAAAATACGGGACACTTCCTCAATCAGATGAGCAGTGTTCAATTAATGAGCACCTACTCCAATATTTTGTTTTATTGGTATTACTCAGTGCATGGTTCCACAGTCTTATTGACTTCTAGGCCTATTTATGAACTGCTTCAGAATCAGAAATTTGACTGTACATTTTTTTCCTCACGATGTTTCCTCAGTGTTTTAAAGCAAAGCTCATGAGTTGAAGCAGTGCTTCATATGCCTGTGTCATAAACACAAAGCAGAGGTAAAGACTGAACACCCCAAATGTGTCTTTTAAATTCGCCTAAAACCAGAATTAAGCCTTGCAGAAAGCATTCAGTAAGCTGAGTTCTTGCACAACTCTGCTGAGATATTACCAGAGAAGGCCCAACGCAGCAGCATGGGATCTGCGCTGGCGGTTGCTACCCGTGCTGAACTGGGTTCCCTGTGCTAGGTTAGGTGCTAGTGAAGTTATACTCGCCAATACTGATGTGCTTTGCTGCAATTTCTGTGCAGTTTTCCAGAAAATTTCCAGTATACCTGGAAAATCTCTTCTGTAAGATAAGCCTAAGTAGCTGCAGAAGAAGTGTTAGCTGCATTTCTCCAACCTCTTCCATGTGAATTTAGGAAATTGCCGATAGCTGCTAGCGTTGACTCAATAGAGCGGATTAGGCACTCGGTGGTTCTCGGCATTTCACAAGAACGTAGCAGATTCTCCTGACTACAAAACAAGGACATTTCTTTAGCAGGCGAGAATGGCTCCACGAATATGTGCTGTACATCTACTACTCTTAGCTCTGACAAAAGGATAATTTAAAAGGGAGGAGAAAAAAAGAAAAAAAGAAAAAAAAGAAAAAAGAAAAAAGACAACACACATACCCAAATCCATCTAAAGCCCCACTACGTTAATTTACTAGAATAAGATAAATACGCATAAAAATAGGATTTTTAAATCCTTGATCATCAACCCATACTAGGAAGGTTAGTAATCTTCTAAGCTGGATACATTCAGGATACTCAATGTACTCAATGTTAAAGCTTTTATTGAGATGAAACTTTATGTTATAAATATTTTTCTTCACTTTCAAGGGCTGTATTTGTCACGAGTATGTTTCCAACAGAGCCAAACAAATATATTTCAGTGGTGAGCACTAAGGCTCATCACAGCTTTCCACGAGCCTAAAAGCTGTGCTGGTGCATTCAAATCATGTCTTCCACATACAAGGCGGCTACAGCAAACTCGCACGGAATCACTACCACACTGACACTTCTTGCTTGAGTTTCAAGGCCCTTGTCCTCATGGAAAGTAAAATGAGAGGGGGAAAAAAACAAACCAAAACCAAACCAAAACAAAACACCTTGCTGCTGACAGAGAACTAGAAATTAGAAAAAAGGCTCTGCAATCTCATGGGTGACTCTCTAGGATGATCCTACTCTGGAGCATCATGGAGGGCTTGCTTTGAGGTCAGGAGGTAGCAAAACTTCATTCAAAGTGTGTTTTAACTGATAAAAGCATAATTAGCTATGTGGAAAATGGACCCAATTGGTAGAAACCTGTAATACAGTGTAATTTTGGATCGCAGCATCATTTTGAAGGATCTCAAAAGCCTTGGAGAAGTTAAAAGTAATTACTTAGTCAACATAGTTCCAAAAATATAACAGGCCTTCACTACTTGACATATCATCAGAATGGTTTATTCTATCTTTTATTCAGATAGAAGGAAAGCAGTCTTAATGTAGCTATTAGAAAAAGTAGTTCTCAATCATTTCTCAGCATGCCTGCTTCCCGCCCTGCTCCCCTCCCCAAATAGAAGGAAATTTATTAAGCCTCTGTACTTGCCTCGCTTCTCCTCTGTGTCCCAAGTACTAACCAGACTGCAAGGTGCTGTATTATGAAAGTACCAAGTCTCACAGCACTTACTTTTATTAATCACTGTCACAACTGCACTAAGAAAATACAGTCCTTTAAGATCATCTGTTGTGCATTTACTAAAATAAAGCAAGCAATACTTGACTGATCATTCTCACATGCTTAGAAATTCAGATGTTTAAAATACTTTCTTTCAAAATAATCCACTAAGGTAAGGTCCTAAGGTTATGCCTTGGTGTCCACAAAATCTTGCAAAAACTGCTATTATTCCAAGACACAGATACAGAAGTACAAAACACTGAAGAACAAATCACCGAACTACAATTTTTCAAGCTAATAGAACATGCTTATTTTGTTAACACATTATCTAATTTCCTAATTTGAATGCTGACTGCACAGAACCACAATTAAGGATGGTGAAGACCTATCCCCTTGCTCCAAAGGACCTATGGAGCAGAGCCTGATGATGAGGATTTTAACTGGGTGAGTTTATAGCCTGTCAATTGCGTGTTATTACAAACTACCTGCAGCCACCCTGAAACCGAGCACTCGCTCTGTTTTCCTCTCCTCTATTGGCCTAGGACAGCGAGAGGTGGTAATACAGATTTAGAAATAGACTAGAAACAGACTTCTAGTTTTAGAGACAGACTTTTAAAACCAACTATCTTGTAATGAAGATTGTTATCTCTTTTGACACCCGAACCCAGGTGACAGGAGTAGTAGGAACGTGGTGACAAAGCAGCCCTTCTCCTCGCCACGGATGCCCAGCTGCTGGGGCTGGTTGGAGGACAAACCAATCTGGAGGCAGTTTTTGACTCTGAAAACTGTTTACATGCATATTCAAATACAAATTTTAAAAAAGGTAGTGTCCCGTTTGCATTCTTTGTGCAGCAATTGTGCAGTTTGCACAGCTACAGCTTCCCACTGGACTGGAGAGAAATGCTTTAGCATCCCAGAGGGAGCTACTGAGGCGAGGGGGAGGAAATGTCCCTGGACAGGAAAGCAGATGACAGCACAATCCCCGAGACATGTCACACTGCACACACAGGGAGGTTGCTATAAGGGTTTTTTAACTTCTTAAAGACACTGGTCTTTAAGTATTGGAAGAATTCATGCATTTAGACTTTACATCTTGTTTAAATACCTCAGTAATTGAAAAATGTGCCAAAAAGTGTTAACCTATTCCTCAGAAATCCCAGTCAAATGAAGAGACGGCCAAAAGAGATTCAACATTAAATTGCAGAAAAAAGAAAGTAGTATTGTATTCAAATTTATAGGATACATATATAAAAATGTTATTTACTTATTTTTAACCGAAGAAAAGAAAATACAGCTGCAGGTACCAGGGGGCAAGTCTATAATCTGTCCTCCTAATTCTTTGTCACAAGCCCTGGAAGTTGTAAAGCTATCTGCATTAGCATTTATACTAGGTTTTGTTCTAAGACCAAGATGAGACTGCACCAACCAACAATTCATTCCGTTAAATTCCAGATCTCCTGAGTAGAAATTCACCTCCCCTCATTCTCAGTATTTGCACAACGAGAATTTTGTTTTCCAAAAGGATGATGACCTGTTAGATCTGCTCCCTTACACCGCAGACGGCGATCGCAGCGGGGCGCTCCCCTTGGAGGGACGGGAAGCCTCGGTGTCTGCTCCAGCCTCCCAGGCGAGAGGCTCTTCAGGAAGCAGCAGAGCCCAGTTTGGCCAGACAGCTACGAGGTAACAGCTTGTTGCTACTAACCAGGAGATCCCATTCCCTGTTCTGTGGCCGCTGCTCCAAGCTCCCGTATGGCCTTGCTGGTGTTAATGGACCTGCTGATGAGCCAGTTCACCTCCCTGAACCAGCAGGGCTTTTCTCCCCTCTTCCTCAAACACAGGATCAGCAAAACAAAAGCAGAGAGTGCTGCTGCTGCAGGAAGAATCATCCCCTTCATGCAACCGTGGAGTCTTAAGAGTGGCACAGACCATTGCGGGTATTTGAATACCATCAAGCTAAATATTTCAGCTAAGGCTGACCAGATGCGTGACACTTCTGACACCAGCTATGAACTTCAGAACACAAAGCCAGTGAAGAGAGCTCGGAGACATCCTGAAGATGAGCAGGATGAAGACAGCCTGTTTATCAGCATCGGAGCTGCCAGTTCAAGCCTATTAATGTCCCGTTTGTCATTGCCAGATGCTTCAGAAGTAGCTGTCCAGATAACGAGTTCCCTCCTCACACCAGCAGATACTGCGAAGATGGTGCCCAAGTGCCAGAATTAACATTCTCGCTACTGCAAACAAGTGCATTTATACTCTCCTCTAAATAATCCCTGCAAAGAAAACAATCTGGTAACTTCTCCATTCTGATAGTCCTTGTTACTTCTGAGGGGTGGAAAAAACCTACAGCCATCCAAAACTCTTTCTATCCATCTTCAAATTCCCACCCAAACTGGGGACTCTGGCCCTTACCCGCTTTTCAAAAGATGTAAGTGATTTCTGCTATCTCCTTTATAAAATTGATGTACGTTAAAAAAATTCCAGCTTGCATTCTGATTGATGAAAATAACAGAAAAACACGCATCAGTAAGGAGTATGTATCTCATTACAAAATCTTCCTGCAGTAAGTTCCATTTTGATGCAACAAGCATTCAAACACTCAGTTAAAATTTAGAACTACCAAGTTTTATGAATGCACATTTGAGTATATAATATTCATATAACTTAAGAGTCAACACTGCAAATTTGTGTCAGTGGTTGTGCTCATGATGCAAAAGTTTGATTTAAGCTTTCCTACAGCATCAGAACTTTGTGGATCTTGAGAATCCACAACGTAATGCAAAAAAGTCACAGAAAACTAGAGAGCCACATTCAAGAGAGCACAGAGCTTGAACCAAAAGCAAACGTCCAGGAACAGAGAGCAGCTGAGCTGCGGCTGTCCTGCAGCTATGCTGGACCATGCTTAGGAAGCTCCCTGCCCGGAGTGCCTGCAGGCAGCTTCCCAGCACCCGAACGGTCCCAACAGGCACGTACAACACAGCTTCCCAAGCGACCTGGCGAGCAGGACAGATACTCCCTACCATTTCCCCAAATTACAGAGGAAGAAACCGATATCCACACAGCGTCCACGGCTGCTGCAGCTCCAGCTGCTGCACCTGCTGCGCGGCTCTGCTGCTGCCCAGCGCACTGCTGCAGCCAGCCCCGCAGGACGCGGCTCTCCGGCACGCAGACACTCTGCGGGAGCTCGTGTAGCAGGGCCTTAACACATGGAACGAGTTAACGTTACTCAATGCTTGCCATTTATGAAAAACAGTTGCTCTTCGTGTGTATTAAGAAGTTCAGGTTCAAGATACTTATTACATTTTAACACAGCAAGAGAAAATTCCCAGAAGATTGCAAAGTTAAGTCAATCTTAAAGCAAATCAGTGATCTTGAAAAAATATGCAATTATATATGTAATAGATGTAATTATATAAGTATATACAATGTATATAATATTTTATATATAAATATACATATTTATATTTTCATGTATGCGTGTGCACGTATGTGTATCTCTCTCTCTCTCTATATATATATATATATATATGTATATATCTGAAACTGCAAACAGAACATCCATCTCGTCAAACTGTGCCTAAATCCTAGGTTAAGAGAATTATAAGCAAGTGTTAACTGCTAAGGACAAACCACATACTTTTTTCTAGTCAGCTATCACTAACTTCGCCTGTTACTCCTATTAACATATAAACTAGGGAAGCAATGGAGACTCTGGAGATTCTTCATCACTCAAATGCCTCAGAACTGAAGTCCTCTTTTACTTTCAAGCATTTAAAATCTAACATTCTGTAAGGCTTCTTCCCTGTTTTAAAGTTATCCCCCACTCAAGCAATGGAAATGTTTGAGAGGACGTTTTAAATGGCCTATAAAACCTTCATAAGCACACAGACCTCTCAGGAAATCCCACTTCTAAGAGGGCTTTCTGGTTCTTTTTAAACCAGTCATTTGGAGTTCCTGACACTTTGCAGACAACACTGGAGGGAATCACGAATAACAGGAACACAGAATCGATACAGAGCATTCAGGTTCCTTGAACTGAGGACTCATGAACACCCTCTGACTAGTTAACTGCTCCCAGCCGTTACCAAAACACTCCAGGTAATGTCAACAGAAGCTCCATTGAAACAAAATACCAATTCCACTCCAAAATAAAGGCAAGTAGAACTCTCACCACCTTCCCCGCCACTTTCAGACTATTTGTATGAAGGCTAGAATGCTCTAAGATACAAGCACGTAAACAGGACGAGCAGGCGAAGCTGGGAGCTTGCCAAGGAAAGTCACGGTGCCCGCAGCCAGGGGCGCCTCGCGGAAAGCAGGGGCCGCAGCTCCTCTCACTGCCCAACAGCAGCGCTTTATCTTCACACACTTCACAAGCAGGTGCTTCGTGTTCCACAGAAGTTTCAAGACCAAACTAAGTACAGTTTGGCAACAGTAAATTTGGTCTCCAATACGTCCGGGAAAAGGAGGATCAATCACTTAAAGGCCTATTAGTTATCTGCTTTGAATAGAAAACCTGATCAGAAAATAAAACTGTTTTCACTGGGTCTTAACAGTTACCGTCCATGTTACTACGTAATTCAGAAACACTGCTTTAAAGACCACTACAATGAGTATATATATTTTGTTACCTAAGTATTCACAATGGATTGCCATGCATGTTAACTTGAGAAATTTAACATATTCCCTGTGTGCAAACAAGTTTTGAGTTTGTTTAAAGCATTCAAAGCCAAGAGGCTAGAAGCAACAGAAACAGCACAAAACAGCTTATACAAGACACAATTTATTAGTCCATCGTTTGTTTGATGTTTGTTTGATGTATGAGTATGAAAATTAGTTACATTGATCAAGGGCTAAAGCATGAGTATGAAAATTAGTTACATTGATCTGAAATGCAAAAGAAAAACAAAGAAAAAAACCTTCCTCCAAAAATCGTCTACCTCCTGCAAGGCTGACATGCAGCACCTTTCAAACCCTGAAGACATTGTTAAACAACACTACTAATACTAATCATTCTTCTCAAATTCTCTTTTAACACCTACAAGGCCCAACAGAAACAGGCACAGGAGAACAGTTTATGTCAGATTCATCAGCTTTGGTTAGGCTGAGTATGAACCCTGTGACTGCAGATCACTCTTTAAATGATCTGCTGGTTTTTTTTTTTTGCACACAGTCTCTGGTTAAGGGAATTGCAAAATAAACCTGAGTATTTTTGCAATACTCAGACTCACATGAGGCCAAATCTGAACACCCTACCAGTCCAGGAAAGCATCTCACACCTACTCTCACCATTCTTGATTTATTTATTTTCCACAGATGTTCTTGTTGCACACGCGTGCTCTGTTCAATACATGTATTAGCCATAAGCACACACCCACAGCAACACCTTGCACTACATCATATTGTTTGACAGTTCTCCAGGGCTTTTTATACAGTCCAGAAGATGCAGACGTATTTCCATAAACAGGTTAAAAACAGACTACAATTAGTTCTCCTAGGTTCTCTGCTCGAATACAGCTCACTAAATCACAAGTACAAATTGTGGCTTTTACTGTCAAGGCAGTTCATTAAAGAAGTTAAAAGCAGGAAATAGAATAATAGAATTGACTTTACAGTGAGTTTATTATAGCAAGAAACAGGAAGTTTAAGCCATTTTACAGTAAAAATGGTCATAGCTCTTTGGTAATTGAGGTTGCTACAGTTTATCAGCTTGGTTGGCCACGTACTTCCCGTGTATGAGATTTTACTATCTCTATTGCATAATAATCCATGAAAGACCATAATCACCTGAGCTTTTAAACAAAAAAAGTTGTTTCCTAGCACACAGCCTGCAGAACAAGCCTCCACCTTCATCAAAGCATATATATAAGAAGCAACAGTGCCAGAAAGACTAAATTTTAAATATTCTGCAACCGTGCAGTTCTTTCCACAATATATATTTGCTTCAACAAAATTATCAGGAGAGAAAGGAGAAAAACAAACAAAAAACCACACCACTTTTTCTTAGTCTATATCCTACGTTATGAGGCCAAACTCTGAGCAAGATTTACCAGGTCTGAAATAAAAAGCTTCAAATATTTCAGATAAGTTGCCGTTTCACAAACACAAAATTTACAAATGCCTGGATCAGAGCACATTTTTACTGAAGATGTTTTAGATTAAGGCTTATTGCCTCTAACCTTGTAAGGGTGCACTTATTACTGAAGATCCTCATGCACAAGTGACTGAATGCTACAGAATCAAGTCTTCAAATATACACCAAGAGGAAACTATAAAAACCATTAAGGACTTGTGCATTGAATAATAACCAAAAATCTAAAACCAAAATATAATTTTGAAATACTTAATTCATTTCCCTCATAACTGCTTACAGCATTTTCAATAAATTCAGAATGCCACCAGTGCCTCCATGTCTTTTCCGGTTCACATCAAAGCAGAGAAGCAATGCCAAGCACCATATGGAAACCTGTAGTGCACTACACTTTACAGGACCATCATGACCCATAAAAGCCACAGTCACTTTTAACCTCTTGAAAAAGTAAATCAAAACAGCCATAAACATGTTCAAACTAACTATAGACACTTGATCATCAGCACTTGATAATTTACCCTTAAAAGCTTACTCAGCAGGGCAGCTGTCCACCCTCCCGTTCACCCACACAGGTGTTACTCCACTTGCATAGTTCTGATCTTGCTTAAAGGTAAGCTCTCATTATCTTCAACAAGACACTTAATCACGTTTCCATCATTTCCTTTTACTCTTCAGGTAAAAAGATCTGAAATCTTAACACTTTCCATAGCATGAGATACTACCCCATCTACGGGGTAGTCATCACGTGTCTGACTAGTGTGTAAATCTGAGTCTTTCATGTAAAGAGTTAACAACAACATAAGCAGATCTGAAAATTACCACAGCAGTTTATCCCTTCCCATGAAAAGCCAAGTAGCCTGGCTAGCCTGGATGTCAATTCTGCTGCTGATGAACAAGTAGGAAACAGGGGGCAAAAAAAATAAAAAAAAAAAAAAAAAAAGATTGTCTGGAAAGATCACACAATTAACAAGCAAGCTGTAGAGAAGGTCCAACTGGGATTGTTGCTTTTGCTGCAACACACACTAATACTACAAACCTTTCATTCCTCCTATAGTTTCTTGACCAATTCAGTGATTCTGCTGCTAGGATCACCCATCCCACTGACTTGGAGAATTTTACAGGAGCCCACTTAAGTCCAGTGCTAACAAGGAAGCAACTGAGGAAGCACGTACCTATTTGAACTTGTTCTGGCTGGCTGAGCGATACAAATGCTGATGTATCATCAATCCACGAAACCTGAATGTTACCTAGAAAATGCAAGAGAAACAGTTGTGACTACTTTTGCCCCAGGTTTATTCACATCTTTTGTCTGATGACAGATAAGAAAGTAGGTAACTAGCAGTAACTTCAGCCCAGAAGCTCTTGCCGAGCAGCTGTGTGGCACGCAGGCCGTCCTGCACGAGCTGGAGCTGTTCCAAAAGCACCTGTTAGACCTGTACACCCCCACAGAGAGAACACCCACTAGAGAGGGCCAAAAGGCAACATAGCTATTACCTTCCTAAACCCAGAATCTTTTTTTAAAAAAATCCTGTTATATTTCCTTTTTTTTTTTTTTTTTTTTTTTTTTTTTTTAAAACCAATTAGGTATTCCTATATAACCCTGCAACAATAACCGGGGCATTTCTTTTTCCTGAGAAATTTCACCTATGTATGAAAACCAAAAACAGCTCTTGGAGGTTTAAAATCTCTCCAACCTTCAGCAGAACAGTATTTCCTAAAGACAGCATAGACTAGCTCCAGCTCCCATGCACTCCTCCCTCACTAGGACAACCTCCCAGACTAGAAATTCCAATAGAGGAATCACAACCTATAGCGAGAGTGCAGAAAAAGGCTCCCAACACAGACACACACACACACACAGACACACACACACACACAGACACACACACACACACAGACACACACACACACACAGACACACACACACACACAGACACACACACACAACACACACAGACAGACACACACACACAGACAGACACACACACAGACAGACACAGTCTTTATGCAGTCAGAAATCCATCTATATTTCCTATCCTCATTTAAGTGTTCTACTGTCTGTACACTTCAGAGATTGAAAATTGGTGCATTTTTTTTTTTCTGGCAGACAAGGAAATCAAGTTATACATAATGTTACACCACCATTTAACCTCCAACCATTACAAGGTTAGACAGTGATGCAAACTGTCTTAAAATGCATTTTATGTAATCTATTGAAATCTAATTTCATCTACAGGTTGCAAGGTTTTAGAAGTCTCTTCTGAAATCCAACCACATAATAAAAAGATTTTCTAATTATAAAAAAAATACAAGGCTAGATAGATTTAGCTTATATGCTTTACATTTGAGCAGCCAGCCAGCTATTTTGGACATTAAATTCTAATCATTTTGATCATTGCCAAAACCACAGTGAATTCAGTATCTTTTCCTGACATTTCCCT
>NW_010581299.1:165016-192882 GCF_000705375.1 Tinamus guttatus
GGAACGTGCTCTTGACAGGCATTAACATTTGACAGGCATTAACATTAACATGACAACATTTCAAAACCCATAAAAAATACAAAGATGACTATTTCAATTCAAAAATATAGAGCATTTGGTAGGATAAATATGCAAATATTAAGCACTGGAAACTGGACTATAGTCTGAAAAGAACTGCAATAAATGCTGTTTTCATTCAGTTCTTCATGCTTAACAGCCTATTCAGACTATGTTGCATTTCATTATTATTATGAAATAGAAATTTTAGAGAGAAGATTAATAAACAAGAACATCCAGCAAGATTGCTGAGCACTCAGTAAATATTGTGCATTGCACAACTATGGTGAAAGGACAATAAAGGTCTGTAAAGCAAATGCATCTGGACTTGAAGGACAGTGTGTAGCAATCAACACAGCCACGTGCCAATTCAGCAACGCTAGAGAATACCAGCTACACAGAAATAAGGCACATGATGCCTTCTCCCACACCTGAACAGAATCAGAGAATGGCTGAGGTTGGAAGGGACCTCTGGAAAGCCCCTGGTCCAAACGCCTGCTCAGGTAGGGCCACCTAGGACAGCCTGCCCAGGTCACATCCCATCGGCTTCTGGGCATCTCCTGCGGATGGAGCTCCCCATCTGTGGGCAACCTGCCCTGGTGCTCAGCCGTCCCCACATTAACCAACCTTTCCCTTCAGAGGGCCTGCGCTTCCACCTGTGGCTGTCACTCTTGTCCCGGCACCGGGCTCCTGAGGGGAGAGCGCCTCCGTCCTCCGGAGAGCCCTTGTGTATTTGCTACTTTAGGCAATAGCTCCCCTTGCAAAGGGGAAAGATTAACATTAAGTAAAGAACTATGAAGCAAAATAAAAGAAAAATCATCCAAATAGAAGCAGAAAAAAAATTCTATTCTTTGCTTTTAACAAGAAATTAAAAGCCCTGCACAAATAAATTTGAAAATTCTCTCAATATGAATAACAAAAATGCAAACGGCACTAAAATCCACATAAAGCAATACTGATGAATTCCACCATTCAAGCCATTCAAGTAAGATTTTCTTCAGCTTTTTTACTGGAATGATCAAAGGTATGGAAATGCTTCTGTAGAGGAGACCAAGTAAAGTGAGACTCAGCCTTCAAAAGAGAGTCTAGAAAGGAAGACAACCCCTATACATGTCTGAGGAAGATACAACAAAAGAACAGAAGCAGTATGAAGGACATCAAGGGAACTCATGGTTTCTTCACAAAACAGCTAAAGAACATCTCAAACTATGGAGAAGTTTTAAAGTCATTTTTCACATGTTTAATTACAGTTAGCCACGGCACGTTGCGTATGACAAGAATATGGGATAAAGAATGATTTTAGACGGACTTACAGAAAACTGCAAAAGGCTGTTAAAGACGCAAGTGTGACCTCTGGCTCATGAGGCCCTAAGTTGCAGATTGCCACAAGGCAGGAAAGTTGTTTTATTTGTCTCTGTTCTTAAAACGTTTCCTAAACAACTGCTGCTGGCAACTAATCACCTAGGACAAGATATTAGTATTACACAGCCATTCCTCTGTCCAAAAAAAGTTTATGAGCTTATTCTACTTTCTTATACTAAAAAGAAGTTAACCACACTTACAATTCTTGATCAATAAATTATTACACCATGAGAAGATTGCAAACATTTTTTGGACATTCCTTGCATCAAACAATAGAAAGAGCTGAAGTTTTTATTCTATGAGCAAGGGATGAAGCATATAGGAAATGATCATTTGCCTGCTGAATAATCAGGAGGGTTAACAGACCTTCAACCCTTCTGGCAGGAGGACAGACTGGCAAAGAAACAAGAATAGCTGGAGGAAACACTGGCATGAGAGCAGGGAGAGGCCAGAAACGCAGAGAGAAAAGCAAGATTACAATAAAAAGCAAGTTACCACCCCCTTCACCTCCAGGTGAGCTTGAGCTACTGGCAAATACTCAGTACATTCCAGCAGGCTATAGCTGAAAGGAGGTTATTTTCATACGGGGGAGAAGGGAGAGCTGCCCCCCCTGCCCCGTGTTAGGCACAGGGAGTTTGCGGGAGCCTGCAGCACAGACACACAGACATCATATCCTCAGAAAGGCATAAATGAGCATTTAAGTGGCAGTAAAGAATATACCACAAGCTATGAATTCCAGCAAATGGTTTTAAGTACTCTCACTTTTTCTTTTTTTTTTTCTTTTAAATTCTATCAACATGACTAAATAACCTACACAAATTTAAGAATTTAGTTAATATTGGCATTTAAGAGACTGCATTGTACCCTGCTGAGGGGATAGCAGTACTTACACAGACAAACCCAGACTGTGACAACATCCTGCACCAACAGGTGTCCACTTGGTATGCAGTACTGAAAGACCTCAAAACCCCAAGCACCCCCTTCTAGGGTAGCAAATGCAAAACAGTTCCAAGTTTAACACTGCAGCCCCTTCAGCTGTTTTGGTGCTTTCATTAGAAGCTGCATGGAAGATTACAACTCTGTTTCAGCACCTCCTAGACTAATGTGCAAAATATTTTTCTATAAAATTAGTTTAATATTGCTACTCACTTTAACAACTGATCTTTAATCTGCACGACAGAGTTGAATTTAAAAACATTTTGCTTGGCTAGTGCAATAAATTTGGAAATAATTCATGGCTGCCACTGGCAGGATCTGTGGGGCCTTTGGGGTATCACAACCTCACGCTGCCTGTTCTCCGTCCAGTTACAACTGAAGCGGTCTGAGTTCTCCTAGAACTCTAGGAGGCAGCATCTGTGTTTTGCTTGGAGATGCCCATGTAAAAAGACCTAAAACAAAATCTAGATTTAGTCCTATCAATCAGCATTTTCCAAATCAAATTTTGAAAATATTACATTCATTAAAACTGTACAAGTGAGAAAACCAGTAATTTTAATCTACAATAGTGTCTTCAGGCATGTAAGTGTGACCTCTGGCGGCGTGATCTGTGCCTGCATTTCATGCCATCACTGAAGAGGAGCTGTTAAAATAAGATCAAGCTCTGTGGCTGAGTACCCATATAAAAATAATTAAAAAAAAAACAAACAAAAAACCAATGTCCAAGATGTAATACTTCTTGCCTTCATAATTTTTCCGCTCTTGCATTCCAGAATGCCAACCACGAGTATTGAATTATGTCCAGCATTCTACTGGTATGGTACTACTGGCATTCTACTGGCAAGTACAGAAAGTCGGAAGGAAATGAGTTTATATCAATTTTATATACACTCAGAGACTCTGAAAAGACCACTGAATTGCAATATGATAATATTAATAATAAGAAATCATCACTAGGTAAAGCGGCATGGTGATCCATAAGGACAGGAGCCAAGGGACAGCTATCCAAATTGGACAGTAAAGCCTAGTTTACACAATTTCAGAAAGACAAGATGCACAGGTGTCTAAGATAATAGAGTAAGCTGTTTTCAATACTCCCTGTGGGCAAAGTATATCTAGAAACTCAAGCAAAACATTATTTTAATAACAATACACCATGTTCATTTTATGCAAAACAAAAACAAACAACAACAAAACAAAAAACACCACCATATAGTTTAAGAAATGGAAAGAATTGCCTGTGTTTTGGTTTATGCCCAAAATAAATTATCTCTTTGCTTTCTAAAGCAAACTCTAAAGCAAACAAGCAAACTAAACAAAACTAAAACCTTTTTTTTCCATTTATGAATAGATAAGGCAATGTTTCAAAAGAGTACTTTAAGTCTTACGTAGTTTAAATAATTTTTCTATGATTTTTTGCAAACTGCAATGAAAATAATGAAACTAACACCCGAGATAGGGCTATGTTCATTATAATAAATATAAAACAACACTCATTATTTTGTCTGCTTTGGACCACAGTCTTCTGCTGTAAGAGGTGGATATCAGGAAATCGGTATGAACTAAGCAAGCTCTTAATGGTTACATAATTATAAATCTGTCACCTTGCAGTAGATACTGAAGAAGATTCACCACTACTGAAGCCAATACCACAGATTAAGAACAACCTGAAACACAAAAGAACTTGCTAGAGACAAAGAACAAGATACAAGGAAGGACAGACTGTTTGACTCACCAAAGGCACTAAAGAGTTGATAAAGGTCACTAGTCTTCCACTCTTTGGGAAATGTAACATGAAGAACGTGATCGCGTTTTGGCTGCACTACAAAAAAAAAACAAACAAACAAACAAAAAAAAACACATTTGTTTTTGTGAGGTGATAAATATTCTCCAAGTCACAAGTTTCTGGAGTTAGTAAAAAACAGCACATAACCTGCACTATATATCTGCCACTTTATACACCTCCTCTATACATCAAGGACAAGATGCTGAACAAGAAAGACATTTAATCTCATGCAGTAAAGATTACTTGCATGTAGATCACCAGAGAGTAGATAAAATGGAGGTTCCTTTTGCTAGCACCTGAGCTTTTAAAATCTGTGAACTCCTGTCATATTTAAAAGTGAGCTATATACTACATTTTAAGGTGCAAAGAACTTGAAATGTTTTCCATTTTTCCACCTACTGATAACCAGATTGGTCTCTCTACAGGTATCTGCAGAGTGGTATGTTTACACACGACATCTCACTAGGCTTTGCATTATCATTTGACTTTTAACACTACATAGGCTGAACTATTGCAGTGTCTTAATTCACTACTCCAGTTTGTTAAGAGGTGACAAAAGGGTTAACTACATACAGCTTTAGACTATAAAATTCTCACTTAACCACAAAAAAGCACTTTTGGGAAGAGCTTCTCTCTTCTTTGGGTCTAGAAGAAGCTCTGAGGTTAACTGCTAGACTGACTTCTAGCTTAGAGAATTTCCCTCCCAATTTTTATCTCCCTCCCCTCGCCTGGGATTACAAACGTCTCTACTTCGTGATCTCCTTTGCTTTGAGCATTAATGTAGGACTAGTTTCGCAGAGATTTTTTTTAATTAGTATTTTGTTCCACATTAGGAGATGCACACCCCTCCAATATCAGTATATTCCTGATTTTACCACATTTAGAATCCTATGTCTTACATATAAAAAAGGTGATAAATATTTGATTCATGACATACTTTACAGGCATTATATGCAGCAATTGCATTCTTTTTAAAGACTTATTAATGCACAATGTTCAAATCACACAGTGAAAGTCATTTTCCTATGTTCAATACTGCCTAACACTGTGTTATTGGACTCCATTATTTCTGCAAGAGTCGCACAAGCTTGCTCTAACATTACAGAACAAAAACTGACAATACACCAAAACTTAGGGTAGGTACCTACTTAACTGCACCTGCCTTTTTCAAAATGCCCCCATTTGCACATAAAACAGCCACCCCTGTGCAGTTTCGAGAGCCTTCCTGGTTCACTCTGCTGGCCTGGCTGTGTCAGTCTGCCACAGGCGCCTCTCTCTGATAAACACCTCTCCCTAGACAGATGCTTTTTGGCTCCTCTTCCTGGCAATCTAGCAAAATAAATATTGCGAATTGGGTAGCAAGTGGAAGTAGCATCTTCACAGCTTGGCAGCTCTGACACTCAACAAGCCAAAGTATGTACTGCCCTTCCACTCAGCACATACAGCCAGAGAAATAAGGCAGCACCGTAATTAGACAACCATTCCAATGGCTCTGCAGAGCACCGGCACGACGACGTGCTCGTGTATGGCATTTAAAAGTTAAATGTGCATCCTTGCAGCACACATTCTCCTCTCCAGCAGATACTTCCATCTTTCCAGAAACACATTCCACTACTATTTAACTTAAATTTATTAGACTAGTATCTATATAGAGTTGTTCTTCAGACAAAGCTTTTCAGTGGATAGAGTAGAAAAAGGTCTTCAGGAAAAAATGCCACTAAGTTGAAAGTAACACTAAAGACATTTGTGTACCTTACCATTTATCTAAAATTCAGTTTTTATGTAAGGCTTCACATTTTCATAAACCCAGACATAAGTGGTAACACCCAGCCAACACTTTCTTCCTCGTGTTGTAGCATCCCGTAAGAGTAAGGCTCTTTACGTAAGTAAAACCTGCTTTCATTTAAATATACTAGCAATCTGTTGCAGCCTGAGGTCTGTAATCTGAAATAACATTATCAATAAAAATATTTCAAGCAATACTTTTCTGTTTTATCTTATCACAATCTCATGTATCAAAAAAACATGATGTTTTGGTTGAAGTTAAGTCCGGTACTACTGCAGGCAATTTGTGAAGGAAGGTAACTAAAAAAACCATTAGCCAAAACCATTCTCAGGATCATTTACTATTCACTATTTTGCATTCTGTATTTACTGCAGAGCTCTCCCTCCTCTCACTCCCTGTCCCATTTAGGCATCACCTTTATTTTGGCCGCTTCCTGTACTCAACGCCACTACACTTCATTTTCAAGAGTTTAATCCATTCTATTCAGTCTCCTCTGTAATGTAGATTGGTCATTCAAAGTTGAAGGGAAGAGCTTATGGTTGGCCATGTCATTCAAAAGCAACAACATTTACCATTTCTTAAGTGGTAAATAACCAAAGCACAGCTGAAATCACATATTTTAGAGGAAAGACAATGAAACTCCACAATTCCTCCTTCAGAAAAATACTGTCAGAAAATAAATTTGTCAGCAAAATGAAATACTTACAGTCTGGTCCTTCCAAATTGAGATATGGTATGTCCATTACTCTCATGAGAAATAGCCTGAAGCAAAAGAGAAACGCAGCATTAACAAATTCATGTCCAAAGAATTTTTGAAAACCTTCATATAGTTATATATTGTATGTTCAAGGTAATTAGAAGAATAATTAATTATCTCAACCTTATCTTAGGCTATATGAAGATGAAAATACCTTCCACTTCAGTCAATCCATAGTTTAACAAGTATTCCAGATTTAAGAGTTATTTAACATTGCGCTAGCAATTCTACTGATCCAACGACACAAGAACCATCCCCCCAAACACTCATGTAGCTGAAAATATAAAATAAAATGGAGAAAAGAACATTTAAGAAGTAACTTCGTGCAGTAAGAGCCAGTTATATTGTAGAAATACCTAAAGCTCTCATGTCACTTAAGATCCCACTTAGGCTTTGTTTTCCGAGCACTGCTTCATGCTCTAGACAGAAAGACTCTTAAAGTTCCTAACACTGTGCAAGCCACCATGACATGGTGACAACAAGCAAACAAAAACCAGGGTTTCACCCTTTAACATGTAATTACATTCAAAAAATACTTACCAAGTAAGATAAGCTCATGTTCAGTTTACAAAACTATCCTCCCCAGAATAAGAAACACAAGTAGCCCAAAAAACCTGTCACACGTATGTGCATGAAATGCATCTTGTTAACTGGAAAGCTGGAAAACACTTAAAAAAAAAATGTGACTTTGGAAAATGGACACCTAAGACAGAGGATGTCCACAGAAGTGTCACCTACTATGGTGCACACTGTCCCATCTAACTGCTCCTCTAACTCTCTGGACAAACACAGGATAATGTGGTGCTGTGCCCTTCAGCACTGAAGATCTTGAGAAAAATCAATAAACACTAGAATTGATTAGCTTTAGGAACTTGCAACATTTTTACAAACGAGATTGTGTTTCTTCTAACATTTTGCCTTAGGTGACACTGGTTTGGTGACCTAAAAAAGGTCAGTGATGAGTGTGACATCCAAGCAAGCCTCAGAACACAGTTCGACAAGAGAGCAGAGATAAATGTCATGACTGACATCTCCCAGAGGTCCAGGATAAGAAGATACAGTACTCACAGGACAACACACATGGTGGCTCAAAATGAAATAAAACAAAAACAAAAAAAGAGAGAGAGAGACAGAAAGAGGGACACACACAACCAGCATTAAGTTGGACTTTACTTCAGGCTATATAAAAATACTAAATTCTGTTTACTACTTAGAATTTGTCCAACACTCTGCTCAAGCAAGGTCACCGAGGGGAGCCTGCCCAGGCCCATGCCCAGTCGGGTTTGGGTACCTCCACGGGGGGAGGCTCCACCACCTCTCTGTGCAACCCGCTCCTGCGTTCAGCCACCCTCACTGTAAAGTCATGTTTTCTTGCATTCAAGTAGAATTCTGTTTTTCATCTTGTGCCCATTAGATCTCCTCCTGTCACTTGGCACCATAGAGAAGAGCCTGGCCCTATCCTAGTGCTGCCTTCATCCTCCCCATCAGATACTTACGCACCTTGTCAAGGTCTCCCTGAGCCTTCTCTCTTGTCCAGGTTGAACAGTCCCAGCTCTCTCAGCCTTTTCTCCCATGAGAGATTTTCCAATCCCTTCATCATCTTTCCAGTTCTTTGCTGGACTCACTCCAGCAATCGCAGAATTGTCAAGGTTGGAAGGGCCCTCTAGAGGTCATCTAGTCCAACCCCCCTGCACATGCAGGGTCACCTAGAGCACATGGCACAGGACTGCGTCCCAGCAGGTTTGGGAGATCTCCAGAGAAGGAGACTCCACATGTTCCTTGTACGGGAAGCCCAGCACTGAGCAGGGCTGAGCAGGGAGGAAGGACCACCTTCACCAACGTGCTGGATCCTGTTGACCACCTCTGCCATGAGCGCTGCTGGCTGTGCTGCTGCGGTACCCCTCAAGAGCAGAAGTGCAGGGGTCAAGCACAGCATACAGGATTTCAGCTAGTTCAGCCCTCACTACTTGCATGTTCCACCACCATACAGGACAGAAAAGAGTTAAAGAAGAAAGTTTGTTTAGGTTTAGCTTTATGCAGAAAGTTTTCATAGAACTGTCGGAGCTTGCTATTATAAAAAGTACTCAAAAACATCTGGTTTATTCCCCTAGATAGCAGCTTTGATAAAACTCATTATTACAGATGAAGCTTACCGAATTATGCTAAAAGATCCAGACAAATAATAGTAAAAACACCTTCCCCAGGATTAATTGTTTTTAGGAAAGATAGTACTGTGACTGATGACAAGAACAGACTTATGCCATAAGCCACATTAATCAAGATCAGGTTTGGGGGTTTTGTTTTTCTAAATCTTCTGGGGCACAAATCCTGTATTTATTTGTTCAGTCAAAGAAACAGCACTTGCATACACACATACGCACTCTAAAGAGGTAGTATAAGCACCGATTTTAATATTAAATCCATTTAAAATATGTTACAGCAGTGACTTCATCTATTACTAATAACTTATAACACGGATTTTGAACAGAGCTGCAGCATCCATAATTATGGCTGCCAGATTCCTCATCAATTTACAGATAATTTAAACTAGTAAGGTTGTTCTGTAGGACAACACAGTCCCAAATTTCATTAACTTGATTCATACCATCATTGCTGTGAGGTTGCTTTTTATTACATTAATCCATACTTACTTGTAAAAAGCTATACTAATCATGCTTTGTATTTCCTATGCTGAAATGTGCTTCCTACCTTGCTTAGGAGCTACAGCTAGACCACACAGTCAGTGGACAAGGACATCTATTCCTCAATATATGACAGTGTCTTAAGAACTTTGATGGTTTTGAGATAGACACCTGAAAAAGGTTTGTTTTTGTGGCAACTCAAGTAAAATATGGAGAGCGAGGTCATGACCATGACACTTCACAGCAATACATGAGCAGGCTCAGTTAGTTAAGATTACTGCTCTGCACTGTGACAGAAAAAGAGTTTTCATGGATAGAGAACTGGCTAGAGACACTGATGTAACTTGAGAAAGAGCAAGTGGTCTCTTCAAGAGCAGGACATCTCACCAATCCAGCTCGGAAACTAGCACGGCCTGGTGCCTTGAAGCACAAGGACAGCAGTTGTTTAATCCTACTTTGAGACTCGAAAGCTAGTTGTGAAACTGCAGAAAAGCATAGTAAGGGTCTTCTGGAATACTTTTGCCAAGAAAATTAGTCTCAGATAGAAAGAGAACAGATAAATAAAATCATTTGCAATATGTGCCAGAGAATCCAGATCCCTGGTAGGACATTCTTCACAAACATATCACAAAATCAAACTATTAGTACATACGTCAAACCAGTTCTGATATTCTTCATATGCAAAACTGTTTCCAAGTTAATTTGTACTTCTATAGAGCATAATATTACTCAGCTCAGTCTAATAAGGCACTCTCATTCCTTTAAACGTCTTTCCCCCTCCTTACTCCCCAAATAACTTCCTTTAGTTTTGATGTATCATTAAAAGTTAGAAGGCTATTTTAAGGGTGCAGAGCAGAAAAGGAGGAAAACAAAAATGTTGCAGTAAACACATAAGTCGAAGCTCCAAAGCAGGTAATGTGATTTAACATCCTAATGCAAGAATTAGATAGCTTTATATATCAAAATAGAAGCACCTTCATCTCAAATTGAGTGGTCATCAAGATCAGAAAGATTATTCATGAAAGGTGACTTTAGAAGAATGTATACAGAAAATGAAGATTAAAAGTAAGGAAATGCATTCCTGCAGAATTCTTGGCTTGCTGCTTTGTTTACCATGTAGCTTACTGTACTATGCCTAGAAGAGCCAGACAACCCCAATGCAAAGAGTGGTTTTAGCAAGTTCCAGTCTAACAAGAAGCTGAAATTAAGGATTTTACCAATGTTTCTTGCCTATGAAGGACACGCTGGTCACCACAGTTAAATGGTAGGCCAGGAAGCTTCTTACTGACATAATTAAAAAGCTCAACCAAAGAAGTTCCAAGTAAACAAACCCCCGCTTCCAGTGAATGCTAAGTTTGCAAAAATCAACACTTGCATTTTCAGTTTAGCTCCCACTGTTCACATTAGTAAAAGCTCTATTTGAACAGGAAACACTTCCAAAAATTCTGTCAGATATGCCCATTATTTTTAAATTTAGCTTAGTGGCTATAAATAAGTATCAAGAGTATTCCGAGATCTTGAACTTAAGCCTTTATAAACAACCCAAAGAATCATAAAGAAGTGTTTTAAAGAACATTTTCCAAACTTTACCTTAATTATAGTTGAAATTAAGAATGATGCTTCTCAATAATTGCTTAAAATAGAGAAACTACACTCTTCAGCTTCTTTCAGGAGAAACTTTTGTGACAGATCATGCAACTTTCATTTGTTCAGCTTACTGTTTGCATGTTGGAGTTTGTGTTTTGCTTGAAGAACATGACTACAGCACAAAGGAATAGGTTTCCTTGTTCTGACTGCTGCCCACAGGATCAGGTGGAACTTCTGGAGGAAGGAGGAAGATAGGTTTTTTTCTCCCCAGGAGAAAGGAGGATGCTCAGCTAAGGAAAGCTTCTAGAGCACAAGCTGGAGAAAACTAAGAGTAGCAGGAAGCCTGCTTGCAGCCCAAAGAGTACCTACAAGAAGGCCTCAGAAAACATATTTTCTACAGGCAGAAAACTGAGAATTGCCCAGCCCTGGATGGTACCTACAGTTACTAAACAGTGCTGGAAATAGAGAACTGGTATGCAAGGATGTACTGAACACAGCAGAAGACTTGTTCACTTAGGTATCAAACAGATCTAATTTTTGTTACTCATTTTTATTATTTAATAAACGAACTTGCCTTATTCTGGTTTGTTACTTTGTATTCTAGCAAAAGATAGCTTTGCAAAAACAGAAGTGGTGGCCTGCTCGTTGGAAGGACAGGGCAGGAGAGTCTCATCTCCAAGATGCAGCTGTGGTCAGATGACAGCCTGGCAAAGGCTTCTAACATCGCGCACAAGTACCACGCAGCACAACCACTAGATTCCCATGATTTAAAAATAATACATAAGCCTCCTGTAAGAACCACCTACCCACTCTGAATAGCCACACAGTGGATAAACACCTTTCATATAAAGTTTTTCATTTCTTTCCCCCACCCAACACACACACAGATACCTTTAGTCATTTCCCCTACTATTTATTGTTAACTTTCTCTTTTGGCAGTGTTGATTCTGAAGTCAAAGAACAGCAGTTTTACCCACAGGGCTTATGGACACTATTAGAGGACTTACATTTAGAGTGCTCAAATTAAAACTTGAAAAGTATAAATTTAATCCATTATTGTAACCGCAATATAGTAGTCTCAGTTTGTACTTGTTGCAGATACCCATCTCTGGAAAGAATGCAAAGCAATTTAGGTAATAATTGAAAAATATAAGTATATTTAACTACCTCAAATGGTACCTACTAGTTAGCTCATAATAGCTGGTGCTACGCTGATTCTGTCGCCACCTTTTGTTTAACTGAGTATTCACATTCAAATGAAATGGTCCATAAAGGTCTGTGCTGAATCTGAGAAATTCATGCACGACTTAGGATGCCTAGATCATAGGAAGCTACTGTCTTAAACACCTCATGGTCAAGCAGCCATTCAGCTTTCAGGCCAAAGAAAACAGAAGGCTCCGGCCATGGTTGTTCTTTCATTTGTATAGACCAGCTGAAGGTACAATAGCCATTTTTCTCCAACTCCTATACTATAGGGCAGGATTTGAATAGATTCAGCTTTTCCAGAATTGGAACAAAAACAAACAAACAAACAAACAAACTAGCATTTTTTTTCTTCATTTTAACTCTTTTCACTTTACACAACAGGCTATACTACCTTTTGAAACTTCCAAAGACAAATTTACAAGCCAGCTTTAATCTTTTGAAATATTTGCAAGAGCACACAACTCAAAAGCAAAAATCATAGCATCATCTTATAAACTACCAAGTACATTTGTCTGCTGTGTTTGCTGTGCTTCCTGATACCATTAAGAGCTTTCTGCTGCTTGGATAGGCATATTTTTTTTTCTCTAGACTACTGGAGTGTGCTCTGTTTTAGCTACCGTGATTTTTTCCACAGTGCCCTCCAACACTAAGAACACTTAACCAGTTTTTCTCTTCAGTTCTAGTGTCTCCAGCTTTCTAAAGAAATATTTTCTAAATGTGGACATATCCAAAGCAATTCAGGTTCCAAACATCCCTTAACAAGTTAGTGGAAGGTAAAAGCATTTCCCTCATGAGAAAAAAAAAATTATTTACTTTCCAAATTTTGGTCTTTCTGTAGCATTATAGCATGAACCAGAAAATCAAAGACTGAGGTGTCAAGAAAAATGTCATCAGTTGTTGCTTAGACAACTCGACTTAGGTATTCTGAGCATTATGTTTCCATATTGTAGCAGGCTTTAAATACAGCAATTACTTACTTGTTAAAAAAAGGTTCGATGAGTTTTGATCTAGCAGACACGTGAGTTTTTGGAGGACTGAGGAATGAACCTGATAAAAAAAGAGACCCAGCATATAATATGCAGTTACTGATAGCATTAAGGAATAGATTTGAAGATGACAACATAAATACCTAGAAAATTAGCCATGGAGATGAAGCACAGTCCAGTAATATAAGCATCGTAACCTGCTTCATGAAGTTGTTCAGAAGCTGTATCATAACTTGGAAATCCTTCTGCACTTTCTGAGGAGAGAAAAGAAAAAAAAAAAAAGAAAAAGAAAAAGAAAATATACTCATATACGCTACAGCATAACACGATTTTAAGTAGCTCTCAACCAAACAGGATACTTTTCACAGAAATAGGTTCATAGGATAGAAACTCCTTCCTATTAAAAACAGGATTAATCTTCTATATAGCAGTTCACTCCCACAGACCCCTAACTACTATGGAATATTAATGCAACAAGAGCAGCACTTCCCACGCAGCATATTTGTCTCTGTCTTGCACTTAAGAGAACAGACATTCAGGCTCTACTACTGATTTGCTTGCTAAGCACCCAACTGACCTATGCCCAGATTTTTAAGGTATCTCAATAATGAAAAAGAGTGATTAAAGGTGTCTTTATTGACAACTTAGGTGTCCATATTTGGTAAAGACTTTAACAAGCATCCCTTGATTCAGCTCACAGTGGAAATCTTAACAGGTATCTGTCTGAAGAGAAGTGTGTGAGAGTGTGTGTCTAAGTCTCAGTAATAGAAGGATGCTTGAAAATCAAAGCAAGCTGAGCTTAAAAGGATAATGCTTAGTGTTCGGTTTTATCTATTTCCTTTACAGATGTACATCCACATGTAAAAACAAATATAAATGAACAGTCAAGAAGTATTTACAACATAGTATTTTAAAAGATGTTTTGCCTTAGATGTTCTGAAGTACATTAACCATTTCACATTACGTGTTAACACTTCAGAGTTAACTTTCATAGTCGCATTTTACTTAGGAAAACAACCAAATTTTGGAGGGAGGGGGCAGGTGTCATAAAATAGTTTTATCACGAACAAAATCACCCAACAGACACCAAATTATATTACGTTTTGAGAAGAAGTTTCTGTGGATGCACCAGGACAAGATATGAATTACTGTCCGTCCTGGCTGTGTGGCATTACTCAGGTCTAGGCATCTGCTCACTGCCCGAGAAGGCTACAGAAGTCAAATCTCATCCATTCTGCTATCCCTCCCTCTTATGAGGGCTTAGGTACATCCACTCCACATATTCAACAATATGAAAAAGTAATGCTCATCTTCCTTTTGATTAAGCATACAGACTTCTCCTTCCAACGTTCAGTTTTACTGTTCAATTTTACCCTCCTTTTTTCAAGTCACAAGCTCAAGAAACAAATTCCAGAACCTTGGTACAAACCAACTCTTTGTTTAAACATCTTTCCATTCCCCTCAAAACAGAGTAAGCTGTAAAGGACCTTAACTATTTTCTAGGACTCACAGTCACTGCTATGTAAATTTTCTTGCTTTTGTTTCTAAAGTACCTACTTGAATATTCTGTCTTTGATCTGAACAGTATTAAAACCCAAGTTTTGCAACAAAAACAGCTAAAAAAAATTAGTCTCCAAAATCTAAAGGGGAAAAAAAGTCACCACTAAAAGATGACAAAATTGTCCTCTGAAATACTTTCATTTTTCTGTCATTTCATCCAAAATAAAATACAAAGACTCCAGCTGACTGCATACAACTGCATTATATCCATATTGCATAAGCTCATGTTTAAAATCCTTGCCATCAAAATGATAATATTAACAAGAAAATTTCCATTCCAGGCCCAGAACAATCTTCCCTCTCAAAAAAGAAGCTAATATGTTAGAACGCAGAGCATCTTCAGGTATTCTTACCAACTTTAGGAGGGCTGAATGGCACCTCTTTTAAACGCTTTTCCAGTTCTGCGAGGGATGTGTTATTAATGATCTCCTGAAAGGAAGAACAGCATTAACGGCCAGTACATTTTCCCTGGAAACCGAAATCAAACAAGACAACATGGATACTTACTGCTGCCACCTTGTGTCCTCTAAGGATTTATGCATAGCCCCATTCCAAACTAATGAACCAGGATGTCCATCAAGTTTAAAAGTTAGCTTGCCTTGCCACAGAATAACTTTTATGAGTTGCAGGCCCTTAGCAAGACTTCTCAGAACTCTGCATTAACTTGGATCTGGTTTCTGACATAACATACGCGCAGGGGAAAAGATGGCACAAACAGCAAAGCAAAACATCCTAAACACTGATCCTAACATCTGAGGCATTCGGGGTGCAGACCGTCAAGTGCTTGCTGAGCTAGCGGTTTCTGCTATATAAATGGTTAGTAACAGCTTTAGGAATGTGATACAAAGACAGGGAAAGAAACCTGGCAATCTGAAAGCAGGGTTATTTTGGCAAATTCTAGACTTCAGCTTGAGCTGCACTACTGAATGAATATAAAAAGTCATAAAAAGATAGATTATTATTATTTTCTTCAAAAGTCAAACCCAATTTTGTGAATTTTCTTTGGCAATTAGTTTAATGCAAAAATGTGCAGAATCAACAGTAAGATAAACTCAAAATCTAGTATAGTCCTTATTAAAGAAAGTTGTCTGAACCAAAGTTCACTTTGATTCCAATAGACAGTTCTTAACAGTTATTGTAATCAACTCTACGGCCTGAACTGTGTCAAGAACTTGTTAGAGTGAGCAAGCAGTTAGTAACAACAGCCTAAAACTTGACCAGCTACGTAAAAAACGCAAGTATCTACATAACTTTAACAAACATAAAACTCATGATGGATTATTAGTTTCCAGACTGCTATATTACTACAGTAATTGCAGCAATACTATCAACACAAACCTGAAAACATCCAAGTAACTTTTACTGAGATTTTCAGTTAGGCAATGCTCTAAAATCAGTAGAGAGAGAAATGCTAAACAGAAGTTTTCATTTGAAAATACTCATTTATCCATAAAGCACAAAGGAAAGCAAGAAAGAATAATTACTCAGTGCTTATTCTTTAGAAGATAAAACTCACTCTGAAAGAATTTAGAGAAACCTATATGTATATTTTTTTTTTCTGCAGACCATCCACCAAACACGGTACAATAGAACCTAATGATGCTTAAAGATCAGTTTTTCTAGACAAATCTAAAATCAAAAATTGACAATATTCTACAGCTTTTGATAAGTAAACCAACTTCCAGGACCCATTTTCTGGGTCTCTGGAAGCTGCATTTTAAAGAGCAAAAAATTGAACATAATTTGAAATTACAATGTGAAGGTAACTTGTCTGCTTTCAACAACTGCAAATCAGATGTATGTTATACTAGTAAAAATTTATATACTATTTTTTTTTCAAATTTGAATACAAAATGGATAAGATTTTCTTAAATCAAAACAAAGCATCATCCATCCAGAAAACTATATTCTGTTAGTCACTCTCCTCTATGAAAAGCATCATCTGTGTTTTAATACACACTTAAGGTAATTTTTTATTGTCAAATCTTTCCATAATTTTAATTTACCTTAAAAGGTTGTGTACTGGCCATCAGTTTAGTATCCAATAGCCTAAAAAAAAAAAAAAAAAAAAAAAAAAAAAAAAAAGTTAAACAAGTTGAAATTGAATAATGCCCATTTTGCCAAACCAGAAAAAACTTCTCATGTATTAGCTGTGGAATAGCTAATTTCACAGCATTTCACACTACTGAAATGTTACTCTCAATGGCCAAAGCTCTCCTCAGCTTCGCACATCACAAAAAAAAAAAAAAAAAAAAAAAAAAAAAAACAACAAAAAAAAAAAAAAAACAATGACTAAACAACAGTAAGAAAAGCAAACCATAAGTAGCAAATAAATCTTGTCCTAATATAGCATAGATTCCAAACCTAAAATACCTTGTCAAAAGCAAAAAGGTAGCTGAGTAGTATCTTTTGTCAAGATGTTGAACAATAACACTTCAGAAAATAAATGTTATAGAATGCCTTTTAAGCAAAATTAGCTAACTTGGTCCAAATAATACTTCTGGTCACAGCTCTGTTAAATTGAACAACCGAAATACTGTTTGTCCTGTCAGCGTGATAAAACTGAAGAATATGCAGGTTTAAGCTGAGAACTTACCTGGGAAATACGCATGATGTCACTTCTTTAAAGTCACTGAGGTCCTAAATCAACATTAAATCAGAAGATAAATTCCTGATAAGTTACCTACTAGCCTGAGATTGACAAACTGATAACACCAACTACTACTACCCAAACAGTTCCTAGAATAGAATGACTGAAATCTCTTATCATAAAAGATGTACTCAGTCAGAATGACTTAAATACCATCAACAATTTTACCAAACTATAAACTATTTCTGATTTGCCCATGATTTGTAAGAGAAAATGTTCTACCAATGCAAATATTGAATCTTATTTTATATTTTATGCTACCTTCAACACCAACTGCATAACTGTTATGTCTTAAATGTCTTATACCTTAAATTCCCAGCATTTAATAAGTCAGTGGAATATAAATAGACACTCAAGGTGGGCAGGTTCTACTTGAGGTTGATTAAAACTCATGGGTTTAGACCACTGCCAACTACTTATGTTCTAATACAGTCCAAACAGGTCTGAAACTACATCTTCCTGCCTCAATCAAGTCTTTCCACACCACCCATGAGCCTTCATGCTCACAAGTAACATATGCATGGGCTGTACATCTCTCCAACTGGACCGTGGTCTTCCTCGGACACTGTCCTCGCTGCCAACAGATTGCTTAGTCTATCAGTTTAAAGCTCTTAAAGATGTTCTTCTCTCCTCCCAGTTATCCTGATATGCCCGCATTTCACCCAGTGAACATTGTCTTTAATTTCTGCTCTTAGCTTTCTTATTTTCTGTTGATTTTTTCTGTATGACTAACCCCCCACACACCATGCACCCTTTTCCACTTTGTAAGCCACACAGGCACAAAAATACCACACAACGCTCTAAGCCAGGATCTTAACAAAAAAGGTAGTCAGATTTACCTCATTATCCAAGTAGTGGCTGAAGGACTAACAGACATGACCAGAAAGCACAATTCAATTCCAACATTTAATCTGAACATTTTCAAAATGTAAAGGAGAAGAAATCAATCCAAGTGAGCCTTCTACATCCAGATTTAAGAAAAGGCAGCACTGGCCAAGCAATAGATCACGGTATGCTTCTATTCATCAGAAAGTTTAGAGATTAGACTGAAAGTAAATACTTTATCAGGAGACATTTATGGCATCACGTGAGCAGTGACACTTACATCAGGTAGGGGACAATAGAACTGGTGTATGGTATGCATGACGTCCAGTAGCATATTGTGTCCAATAACAAGTTTGCCCTGTGAAAAGAGGGTTAAGTGTTCATGACATCTCCATCTTGGCCTCAGCACAAGCAATACGTGACAAGCACTTGCCCCAGATGCCAGCTGGGCACAGCTGGGAACAAACCAAATCACATCTCCACACTTGCTCTCAACCTGCCCCACAGCTTCTTTCAGCCTCTCAGGGCAGCCATCCCTGCTCTTTCCTTTAATCGCTCCCCACTGCTTGTCACTACCTCCAGCAGCAGCTTGAAACTATGACAAGCAGGAGATACATTAGAACAGATGCTTACAACTTTGTTTCCAAACATTATCTATTTACCACTAAAGTCAAGAGATGTGTGAATCCACTACCTTTTAACTTACAACTTGTATCATGAATAATGATTTATTCTTCAGGGGTTTTGAGGACTTGACAAGTGTTAGCCTTTGCCCTAACACACACCAGATGTTGTAAATCCAAATTTCCTCTTGCAAAGCACCTGAAAGTTCTTAAATGTCAGCTCTGCTTCATCTAACACAATAACGCTTTTCTGCTTCCTTACACTCTCCACTTGCCAGAAAAAAAAAAACCATTGTGCATAATTTTTTAACAGCTGTCTTACCAAAATAATCAATCTTGAATTCATCTTACAAGGGGGAAGGAGAGGAGACATATGTCAAACTATAGCCTATTTTAAGTGCATAAATAGAAGAGACTTGGGTTACCTCCTGGGTTAAAAAAATAAAAAACAGCAACAAAAACAACACCAACAAAAGCCAACAATCTCTTTAGGACAGAGGGAAAAAATGAAAACTTAATTATACTTCACAGAATCTTGTTAACTGCCATTAGACATTTTTTATTCTCGACTCTTACAGAAATTAGGTAGTTCATGTCATTTATGAGCTTACTTAGCCTAGCATACTCTATCATCATAAACCATGAAGTACATAAGTTAAAAAAAATAAAATAAACAGAAAAAAATCTTCAATCTGCATTTCATTTCATCTCATCTCTCAAAAAGCAACAGTAAAATAGTTTATTGTAAGATTTTTTTTCTCCTTACAACTAAAGGTACATTTAAATATATATATATATAAACTCACAGAATTAGCAATGGCATGAACAACTCTGGAAAATCCTACAGCATCATTCAGTTCTTCCTGCAATTAAAGTTTCTGGCATCAGTGAAATATAAATACAATACTGTCATAATTGTATCTGAGATACACTCAAGATAGCAAATATTTTCAGCTATTATTTGTTAAAAATACCACTACAATGCACAAAAGGTTCTATACTGATTGTTATTTTTGTTAATCAGATTGTATACTTGCATTAACAGCGAGCCTGAGGAAGAAATACTCTTCATTATTCTTACAAGCATATTTAGATAGAAACAAAAATATGACAGGATTACATTTTAAGATGACCCAAAATGCATTTTGAGGAACCTGACTACAGTATCTATCTAGGTTCAACAATTTTTTTGTAACAGAGTTTTCTGTTTAAAGTTTAGAGAAGTAATTCCTACCTTACATACAAGAGATTTGTCTCTTTTTTTTTTTTTACCAACTATGAAAAACTAATAAAAGCACTTATCATCTTTGTTCAATTGCTGGCACCACTAGTCTGAGTGACTAATGTTCCTTTAAAGAGTGCTTTAGAAAATCCACTGCACCAATAAGTTGTTTCTAACTTGCTTTTGAGAAGAGGAGTTCTTGTCAAAATTTTTGCAATTCATCTCAGGCAGTAAACAAAAAAAAGTGAGATCCATCGACAATACTGAGAGTGCCTGAATACCACACATGATCTTGCAGTCAGTTTGTTACTGCAGTAGTTGTGTGCAGCACTTATCTACTAAGAAAAGTCAGATTATTTATAATTACACAGTATAGGTTAATTGAAACAAAGAAAGTTTCAAAATAGAAATACTACTCCGAAGACAAACTGTGAATACAAGTAGTGCAAAATTTTCTCAAGAAAGTTTATAGCAACAGCCATGACAAACTTCTACAAACAGCAGCAATACATGCAGATGTAGTTGGCTGATGTTTCCTGTAACTAGACTTTGCTTCTCTGACACAGCAGATTCACACTGCTCCTGAGGTTAAGTATTCTGCAATTACTCATACTTTAAAGTAACTTGCAGTACTCTCTTTGCTCCATTGTAGAGCCTAATTTATCTATGTAGAATTTAAAGGATCACTTTTGGTCATAGCCAGAACAAGAAGCAGCATTGCTAAGTGTCATCATACACTATGTTGCATAATTAAAATTCCCACTCCTCCTTAAATTAATTCTCCATAAGTTCTCTGCAAATATTTACCTGTTCTTTGGCTTGTTTTTGTTGTTCTCTTCTTTTTCGTTCTTCTTCATCTACCTTACTAATGACAATGTATCTCTCCTTCTACAAATCAAAAATGTATAGGTTATGCAAGGAATGACAAGATCTGCGAGCTTTTTAACTCTAGATTGCAAAGAAAAGTAAAATCATAACTGCAATACACATAGCTTAGAAGTTGCTATGTGGAAACATAACTCTTAAGTACAACATTATCACCCACTCCCAAAAGCCTGTCTTATAAAGCTGTATTAAATGTATTCAAGCCTATTAAGTCTAAAGTTAAGCTTAGTAAATAGGCTTAATATAGCTTTACACTACATTCACCTTTTCCTTCTGAAGAAAATGGTACTTATAATTACAAATCTGTAGTGCTTTTTGAAGTCCACACTCATACTGTGAGGACATGCAAGGATACAGCATGCCATGCCACCACTGTTGTCTTAAGATCAAGACTTAACTTTTCATCACCACTGAGGGCGAGATCCACTACATTTTAAATGTTTAAGCCACACAAACACATACTTACACTTCATATTTTAGAGTCAGAACTAATGATTAGAAACAAATTAATTGCATTTTATTTAAAGCATTTAGCAAATGTCAGAGGCACTTCGTGCCTTAGTTTACCTTGTCTGATTCCAGAGTTTCAACATGGATACCTTTCGGATATCTACACCAAAACAAATGAAAAGTAAACATAAATAGTTATTAAATTGGGATTCTATCATACTGAGCCACAGAAATAACTTGGTGAGATTATGTTTCAAGATTATTATAAAACTTCAGTGCAAAAGAACTATTAAAAGTGATTCAATTTAAAATATAGAAAAATTTGACAAGTGACTTGATTTAAAACACTGGAGAATTTTACCAGTTAATTTTTCTTTACATATTTAAAACATGTTAATGATTATTAGTGTTAAATCCATTTGAAAAATGTCGCTTGCCATGCTGCTACTGCTGTGGAATCTGTAACTTCTTATTTTACTAATATTAAATCAACATCAACTAGGTATTTCATCACAGTTTACAAGCAGCTTTTGAGGAACCCAAAAACCAAATCAGCGGGCAACTAAAGCTTTCATTTACCTGGAGCCACAAACTAACTTCTCTGATGATTCTATACCTTTAATATGTCATTTTTTTCTCAGATTTATAAATTTCCTTGAACTTCCTGCTAACAATAAGTGCAAAAGAGGAAATACTAATGCAAATGCTGTTACCACCATTACTGAGACTCATCACTCTACCACATCTATGTTTAACTGCCAAAATCCCAGTACATGCATCGCCCCAGAGCATGAACTGTTGGCAAGGTTAGAGGACAGCATCACCTTCCACTGCCTAACAAGCAGCTGTTTCTCACAAACTCCCAATATCATAAACTAGACAATTATACAAATAACCCACAACTACCATCTTTCTTTGCCAATGCTACTGGCTGCTACTGTAACAGCAGAATTGTATTCTTCCTGCCCTACTTCTTTAAATTCTTCTTTATAGGCAGGAGCTTTATTTTATTTACTTCCAATTCCAGTAGCAAAGTGCCTAGATACTACAGCAACACTGAATTAAATATGTTGTACACCAGTACAATCAGAACACAAAGTCTCACCTCTACTGCCCTATTCCAACAGCCTTAAGAGATGTATTTATGCAGAAAAAATATAAAATACGCCAAAAAGTGAGAAAATAGCTACTAGAAATAGGACTTCAAGTCAGAAATGCTTAAACTTGCACACATAGATCACTTGCACAAATAGAGCACAGAAAATGCATGATATAACACTAGTTTAAGTAAATCCCACAACATACACAAAAATGTTCAGTTATTGTTTACCAAAACCTGTCATGTTGCATTTGTTTTGTAATCACTCCAGACACATATTGTGTCGTTCAGTTCACAGATTTTACATGAGAATAATAAGCACGGAGTTTTAAAATATTTGAATGAATCATCAAAAATGAGTATAGCGAAATTCATCATTATAAAACAATCTTCTCCTAAGGAAGAAAAAAAAAAGATCTAAACGAATCATCGCTGAAGTTAAGCAGACCAGCTCTTACCAGGTTTTCTTATCATAAATAAGAAAGATACTGATACTACTTCCTTACTGTAACTTACTTCCAGTTCAAGGTCTGATAAATTAATTTCCTCTGAAATCTGAAAGTAAAAGACAATTGTGCTATTAATATTTTTTACATAAGTGTTTCAAAGCAATAAAAGTCAATTAACGTCTGTTCCACACTCATTTTTGGACGTACATTTTTAAGTATATGTCACTGCTACCACAACCTGCAACTTTGAAAGGTATTTTCTGATATCCAGATGTCAAGCTGTAAAGGTGTTCACATCATTTTGCAGTTATCCACACAGCACTCTTCTGATAATGTTCTGAGACATTCTGTCTCTGCTATGATTAGTCCATACGGGTATTCACACAGTCTACTCCCAGCTCAACAGTTTTCTAGAACTTCTAAGCCTTATATTTTTTAAGCTCCAAACATCTGGACTTCAAAGCAAAACAGACTTTGAAAGGACACCAATTAAAAAGTTTTGACACAGCATCAAAGACTGTGACAGCTGATAGCTCAATAGATTTAACCAAAATTATCACAAAATGCATCTCCAAGGCTTATAGAGCTCTTCTACAATGGCAAATGTTTCCTTAAGTATGGAATACACTTCTTGGCTATGCTTAAGTATATTGACTCTGCCTGCAAAATTTATGGCCCTTAAAGAGGGCATAGCACCCAAGCAAATCATTGGGTTTTTGCATATTTCAGGATTTAGTCAAACAAGTTAACACTAGCAAGAGCTGCAAGTACAAATATTTATTCTTCTTCCACCTCCCTTATCATTCCCGTAATTCCCTATGACAAAGGGTTTTTTTTTTTTTAAAAAAAAAAAAAAAAAAAAAAAGACACACAATTCTAGAAACTGACCCTGTACATGGTTCCAGTTCTAAACTTTCATTTTCTTCATTCTTTAAGAAGTCTTCTATTTGTTCCCTGGTGAAAATAAATAAATAAATAAACCCAGATTAAATAGATTATATTTTGCTCCTATAGCTATCATTATCATTTTAAAATAGTATTTCTAGTTGTCTAAAACACAACAGGAACCTCCTGATTAAAACAAACAGTCACAACAAATGACTCTGCTGATATCTTTACTGCATTTTCAAATTACAAATCTCCTTTCAACTGATGTTTTATCATAGGTAAGTAGTTTGATACTGAAGTATGTAAAGTTATGACTGACCTGTACTGCCACCACAGGCATAATAAACTTCATTTTATACAACATAACTTTACTTACACTATTTTATCTATGAATTTTTTCTGATCCTCAGGAACTGTCACAGGACATTTTGTGGCATTAGGAGAAATATATGACAGAGCTCCTGCACCATTGGCTTGAGAACGTTTTTCATCATACTGTTCCCTTAACTGTCTTTCTTCTTCCTGATTTAAATATGGAATTCCTAAAACAGACATTTAAAGTATCATCATCAAAAAGAAGTTAGTGATACATAAATCGGCAAAGCCTGACTACTAACCACGCATTTGTAGTGCTACAGTCCTCAAGGCTGAAAACACATCCCTCCTTTTCAGCTACCTCTTTTAGATCTAATCTGCAGGCACAGTGGCTTTCTCTTAGCATATGCCAGTTAGCTGATACCTCTGATCTCCTCAGAACTACACATCTCATCTGGGCAGTGCATCAGCCTAAGAACTGTAGAGCTGTAGATCACGAACACTTCTCCTCCTTGATATCTGCAATCCTTGAATATTAGATTGCAGCTGCATCCATTGCAATGCATCGATACCTCTAAGATGCTTATGTTTGTGGACCTTACTACTCTCAATCACCAGCTATATAGCTCGTTTCTCTTATCCATCTTTAGTCACAAGAAAGAAGAAAGAAAAACAAAAAAAGGCTAGGCACTTATTCAATAGTAATTCTAATGGATAGAATTCTTTATCAGGAATTTTGGAAAGGTAATAACTATCACCACAACTATTAAATCAGATAAGAATTATAAGGACTTTATTATGTGAGAATATCATGAATAGATGACTTTTTCTTTTCCCAGAAAGCAAAAAAAGAAGATGCTATCATAAAAACTCACCATTGCGAAAAACTTTATTAAAATCAAATCCTTGGTTTGCTAAAAAGTCTATACTTGAACTCTGTAACAAAAGGAAACAGTTTTATGATTAGCAAGACTATCAGTAGACCAATTAAGTTTAAAAAATAAATAATAATAAAAAAACCCAGCGTAGAGGACAGATAGACAGGTTTATTTTGGGGTAATCATTTGAAACAGAATGTTGCAAGATGAATGCACAAAACATGGCCTTCATCAGGCAAAGATTTTTGTTAAAAACAAAAGAAAATCCTACAGAATTATTGGTAGTAGCGCAGAAGCATCCTTCTCAAAACAGAGAAAGCGAGTGAGCAAGAAAAATCTATCACATAATTTTCTCTGGTGCCCTCTTGAGCTTTATCAACCTGCAGTAAAAAGCTTCCATAACTCACCTACTTGCAAACCTTACTTAGGCCAAACACACACATAGCAGTTTTTCCTCAAACTCTAACTTTTGCTCTAACGTCCTAGCAATTTTTTTATTTATACAGGAACAATGATACATTAAAGGGAGGAGGATGAAAAATGTGAACTGTATGGAACAAAAGAACTGAAGAGAAAGAAAACATGGCTCAGGAGAACAAATTTGAGGAAAGAAAAAAATGGCAACAGTCTGGGAAGCAGTGCAAATGAGATAAGCAGTTGGGAATAAAACATCAAACAGGAGCAGTGAAACAGGAAATCATAACATAAAAAAAAAGGAAATAGAATAATATTGCTAGATTTGGAACATTATCTCCAATTACAGAAACCATGGTGGCTAAAATTTAACGTGTACAAGGATTTAAAAGCTGAACTCAAAGACAAGCCCTTTATTTTTAGGGATTGTTCTAGGAGTAATCCTAACCGATACTTATATTTCTTTTTTCATAAAACAAAACAATCTCCAGAAACCTTATGCTTATCTGCCTTTTAGGATCTTAAAGGAACAAACCCGTTTTCATTCTGTGTGTACTGTTCCTGACAATATTCTACTGGCATACCTTAATTGGATAGGGGGAACAAAAACAGAACAAAATCTCTTTTTCTACTAACCTGACAGACAAACTTGACATCTGGTGAACTTCTGTTAAAGGGTTTTGGAAAAATATAGAAATTAAATGATTTCATTATATACCTGTGAAAAAGATGAGTTGCATATCAGTACAGTTTTTAATATCACATTGGAAATTTCTCAATTAAGAACACAAGTAATAAAGAGAATAACATACTTCTCTTCTTCATGGTCATATTTAAAAGTGCAAAGGCCAAACTGAAAGAGCAAAAAATCCATGGAATGCTGGAAAGAAAAGGAAAACCTTGCATGAGAATAAAAATCTTGCACATTTAAAGAAAGCTGAAGTGTACCTAGAAAAAGTATGGTATCCATTGGTTTTAAAGCTAACCAAAACCAGCATCTTCTTAAGCACTGTTGATTCTAACACTAATTTTGAATTAAATATATTAGAGCTTTTCATCCAGCTTTCATCCCCATGTAAACATCTTCCTGCTCATCCTAAGGAGATTCACAGTTCCCATTTGCAGTCCCTAAACACACAGAACTAAGGGAAGATTCATCTGTCTCCATCTCTTGTTCACACATAAGAAGGGACACTGTATAAGCATCATGATTTCACTACAGAAGCTGATCATCATTCAGGGCAAAACAGTCCTTTTAAATGCAAAGGGGCGGATTATTCAATTCGATTGCAGGCAGAGAGAAATCAGCTTGTCACCGAAATCATCTTGTCTGGGCTTCTCATAACAAATTGGCTACAGGTTATACAAAATTATAGTCAGCGTAAACATTTTACCTTTTTAAGTTTCTGATACCTTTCTTCTGGTGTGTCAAAGCCGTTGGTTAATGCGCTAACAGAAGGCCCATCGCTGATCCCTGAAAAAGCAGATTGGATTTTGGTTTTGACAACCTTTTCAAAGGTAGCCACAAAAAAGAACTGTAACTTAAGAAAAATATTCTCTTTAAAATACGTGCTAAGAATACTCCACTTGAGAAAGATTTTCTAGAGTATAGCAGCACGCATCATCACATTACCCCTGCATTTTCTTTTCATTTAGTAAAAGAAAATTGCAGCATTCTAGCAGCAAGGTTCTACTACAAAAGTCTTACTCTCATCCTACATGACAGCAACATAAAAGCATCTTCTATCAGTAAGATGGTACTGACGGATCTTTACAGCCCAAGACAAGTTGTGAGCAGGGACAAGGGCGGGCGCAGCAGTGGCTGCAGCTTTACCACACTGCCAGGCCACCCTTGACAACATGTAACAGCAGCTGCATTTCCATCTGCACCACATTTAACACAGCCTTATTTTGTTCATATTTGCGTTTCATGGTTGACCAAGCTCCATTTTCTCAAAGCTGAAATATTTATTTTTAAGGCATTTTCACGCACATATCCTCGGGGCTTTATGAACTAGAAGCCCACACTGTGGTGTTTCCCTGCCAGGCTGCTCGCAGGCCCTTTGCTCTGCCCAAGCCCCTGGCTTTGGTCACACACACAAAAACTTCCCTTTTTTTCGGAAGCCTTTAGCATTTGCAGCCGGGAATCGACTAACCAATTCGAGTGTTTCTGTGGGGAGGGCACACGCAGAGCACAGGCGCCGTTACCTGAGAACTCTCCGTCGATGGCCAGGAAATCCGCTTCTTCAATGGCTTCGTACACTTTATTGAGGTTATCCTTAAAATCTGCGGGCAGAGGGGCAGGGCACGGCTGAGGCGGATAACGGCTGCGACACGCAGCGCGCGCCGCGGGAGGCGCCGCCAGGTCCCTCGGGGGCGCTGGCCGCGGGGGAGGCGGGGAGGGAGGCCGCCCCAGGAGGGAGGCAGGGGAAGGGGCCGGGGAAGGGCCGCGGCGCCGGTCACTCACTGCTCCTGGTCACCTCCATCCCTACGCCCGCACCAG
>NW_010581300.1:6654-20285 GCF_000705375.1 Tinamus guttatus
AGAGAGCAGCAACACAAAGCTCAGTACACTGTGAACTCCAACAAGCTTTTATGCTTCTTTAAAACTGACAGGATATATATCTAAACAGAAATCTCTGACTCCAAAGCAGCTCCCCACTGCCATGGCTACATTCAAAATTTCTTTAGAAGAGAAGAGAAGAAAGAAACAACTTTATATAAAGCGGAGTGGAATTGTTTCATTTTCTATTAAAGAAAACCAAACTATATTAGCCTTACAACTTCATTCTCCCTGATTTAACTAATACGATGGGCAGGTTGATTGCATTACAGATATACACTATCAAATATTCTCACACAGAAGCAAATTACTCAACTGCGTTAAAACAGTGTTAATCATTTGACATTATAAGCAAGAATAATAATATTTCTGGTGTGACATACATGTATTCATCCCATATGCCTGTGCCTATGAACACACAACTTTCTCTGACCTGGACTACAAAGTATTTCTCTTTCTCCAGCTTCTCCAGCTTTTCTGATGTAGTCAGGTAACTATTTTGCACCAGGTAACTATTTTGCAGATGAAGTTTAGTCTTAAATCCTTGGGTAAAGGAGGTTTTATTACTGGCCTGCTAGAATCAAGTTTCTGTGACCCAGACCATATTTACTGCCAAACATTTAAATATCTTTCCTAGCCCATCTACTACCATTTTTTTATATATAGATTAAGCTAATGGAGGAAATCATACTATGTTGGTAAATAAGACAAGATCAATTTAGTACATACCTCATCCTTGTCAGTAATACTGAATGTGTAGATAGGGCTACCTTTTTGTATGTTCTCAAAAACAAATACATCGTAAGATGCCTGGTTAAATTCTGGTGGGTTATCGTTGATGTCTAGTATATGGAAAACAACAAGTGTCGTTGTGCTGAGACTTGGTTGCCCTCCATCTGATGCCTCAACTTCTAATTCATATTGCTTTACGGTTTCATAATCCAGTGGCTGGTTCAGGCTGAGCTGACCTGTGGTCAAATTGACATGAAACACAGGCAACAAGGAGGAAGGGAGCTGGTTGACAATCCCGTACTTCACCAGTGCATTGGCCCCAGCATCCAAATCTGTAGCAGATAGTGTCAGTAGTGTCCTCCCTACCACTTCATCTTCAAAGACACTCATTTCATATCTGTTTGCCCCGAAGACTGGAGGATTGTCATTCACATCATCAACAATGACTGTCAAATTGAGAGCTGTAGAGAGCACGGGTTGACCTTGGTCACTAGCAATAACAGTTAAGTTATAGATTTCTTGTGTTTCTCTGTCCAGTTCCTTCTCCAGCAAAATTAATCCTGATGAGTCAATATCTGTTTTTCCCTCTCCACCTTTCAGAACATAAACCACAAATCCATTAAAGCCCTCATCCGCATCAGTAGCCGACACGTTGATAAGAGTAGTTCCAGCTGTTACATTCTCCAGAATATTAATGGTAGTGCTAGTTACACCAAACACAGGACTGTTGTCATTGACATCTGTAACTGTGATAAACACAGTAGCATAGTCTTCAGCCGTTCCATCTGACAAGGAAATATTTAGGATGTAATTTTTCTGGGACTCATAGTCCAGTTTGGTTTTTGTCCAGATGATTCCATCGACATCGATGTCAAATGTAGCTGATTCTGTCAGTACTTTCAATGTAACTGGTATATGAGGATTTAAAGACTCAAATTCTACCTGTGTAAGACAGAGCATATCATTAAAAAAAAAATCAAGGCAATAATCTACTAGCCAGAAAAATAGTAATGGATTTAACTATGTCTCAACTCACTTTACTAATTATTTTACTTATAATAAGTAGTGAGAATTAAGCCGCAATATATATAAAATCATTGCCTCTTATTGAAACATCGCTAAATGTTCTCAAAAACAAATATGTATAATGTATGTATAATACATAGTAAAAATAACTTTTTCTGTACTGTATTTCTATATTTTAACATTTGGTTCTATCTTTCTTTTCAAAAAAAAAAAAAAAAAGAATGCTGGAAAAAAGTGAACTCAGGCAACCACTAAATCAAAGCACTGAAACTCATTATATTCTTTCTGCTTTAGTAGCAAACCTCTCTCTATTTTCAGAACTGCATCTAAGAAGGTGCTTTCACAGTGCATTCTGGTGGCCAACTTGTCTGAGCATTCTTGGATCAAAATGGGAAAAACTTCCAGAGTCACCATAGAGCCTGCCGTTTTGTCAGTTCCCTAATGGTAAGTTTCAATTTTCTAGCTATTGTGTCACAGAATTTTAGATTTATAACCAGATGAGTAAATATTTTCTGTCTTAGGGTTTGGGCTTTGGGAGATGTCCAAAGTCAACAAAGGGCTAAGTATAAAAGTTTACTTTCTCAAGCAGCTGTGTGTTTCTGTGTTAAACAGTAGCAGATGCTGTTTAATGGTTTACAATAGAGAGAAAGGAGTTTCAGGGGGTGATAGACTTCACCTGAGTGGCATGATCAGTATGCAATAAAGGTGAAGCTCAATATGCAGAAAGGAAAACATTTAGCTATCCATATTCTACTTAGGGATATACATGTAGAAAACTAGAAGACTTTTTTTTTTTTTTAATGGGATTCCTTACAGCTGTCATTTCCTATACAGGAGATAAAATAAAGTTGTTCTTACTCTTGTTACTTCAACACTGTTGGCCTGTTCTTCTTCCACAGATGCATTATATACTTTGTAAACAAACTGAGGACGGGAATCTCCAACTGCAAAGACTTTTACAGGAACTGACGAACTTCTTGGAGTCATCCCACCTGCAAGCAAAACAATATCACTGCTGATCTACAAACTACCTTCTGTCTAAAATTTATACTTTTCCACTGATATTTTATTATTGTTACTGCCACTATTTTGACACTGTTGAGAGATTCTTACTAAGACCAGAGTTTCATGTGCTGAGTGTCCTGCATGAACGTGAAGAACATACTATCCATTTGGCACAGCAGACAGCCAAAGGACAGGCTGGTGCATCACTATTGTAACTTTGATTTAGAGATACAGAGCTCATACTGAGCAAATTATATAAGGAAAAATCAAAACACTGAAAAACATTTTGGATGGTCATGCTAATAGGAATGTGACACCGCTTCTACCACACCATACATTCATTTCTGTCCTTTTCTGGATCATGAACTTGCACTGAGTTGACTGTTGCTCTTTTGGAACAAGCAAAGAAACTTTCTTAAAGGAAATAACATTAAAGGAAACAATATCTGTGCTGGACTCCTAAGAAATGGCTTTGGGATCTCCATTTTAATTGTTTGATAACCTCATAAATATGTAAGACCAGACCAAATTGCTCATCATTTTTACTTTTATTTTACTCTGGAGATCTTCAAAACCCACTTGGATGCAGTCCTGTGCCACACGCTCTAGGTGACCCTGCGTGTGCAGGGGGGTGGCACTAGGTGACCTCTAGAGGTCCGTTCCAACCTTAAGCATTCTATGATTCTATGGTTCTACTCCCTGCTCCAGTATTGTATATTGAATATGTGTGAATCTAGATCTGGGTGTGCTACCATGTGCAACATCAGACAATAATTAAGTTAAAGAATGATGGAAAAATAGAAAACTTATATATGACATAGCAGCAAGAGCAGGAAGTGGAGTTTTATCAGAGATGCAATTATTACTTTGGATGAATGAGACAGCAGTCTTCTTCAACACATAAGAACAGATAAACATACACACTATTTTTGAAACGAAATATGGGAGCCTGTTTATTTTGACAGCATTCCTTTAAGTAAAAACAAAAATAAATAAAAACTATAAAGGGGATAGATGTGTTGACCTGTATCTTCTTACCATCAGTAGCTGTAATCCACAAGACAAAATTCTTAAGCTCGTTGACTCCTAAGGGGATCACTGTTTTTAAACTGATTTGTCCTGTGGATGTATTCAATTCAAAGTGTCCATCTTCATTGCCACCTGCTAAGATAAACCTTATCTCTCCATTTACACCATCATCTGGATCATCAGCAGCAACCTGGAGAGGAAAAAAACACACACACATAAAATAATACAGCAATAGTAGGTCTGGCATTATTAAAAATAGCAAATATAGCCATAGCATTTTTATTATACCTTTAACTGACTGACTGTCTATTTCCTGGGTGACTCCTGGATTAAATCTAAGTTAGAATGTTTGTTCTTGGATGCACCAAGACATCCAAGTCTCTGAAGGTTTGTTTCATAGTGATTCTAAGGTGAATGAAGGTAGGTTATTCAAGAAATTACAGCAGGAACCATTAACTCACTATGCCTGGGTAGGAATTTTGAGAGTGAGTCTTTGTATGTTTCAGGTAAGTTCCTGAAGCCATTTTTGTCTTGGTTTTCTGGTTTATTTCATTAACCGATTTTCTATATTATGAAAAATATACTTTATCTAAAAATCACCTACAATGCTTCAGCAGCCTTTCAAAAATCTTTACAATTGTATAACTCCAACACAAGCTGAAGGGACTGAGCAAGGACTCAGGCATAAAATTCAACTCACGCAAAAATGTCACATTTACTTAATTCTTCTAGTACCTGGAGAATGGACATTCCTGCAGTCATGTTGATGAAAATCTCCCGTTGATATGGCGTGTCTGTAAAGGTGGGGGAGTTGTCATTTTCATCCAGCAACAATATATTGATTGCTGACTGCACTTCATAGTAAGGTGGCAAGTGATCTCTAGCAGCAACCTTTAAAAATGATGCAGCAAAATTACAATGTTTTCAAGTGTGTGTTCTATAAACAGTAAGAAGCTCAGAATATTTTTATATCTTGAGTAAAAAGCATTGCTTTAGAAGTATTTCTTCCAGACAACTCTAACATGAAAGTCTGGATTTGATTCTTCAAGTAAGTTGCTTCTAATATATATCACTGTGATTCAGAATCTGGCCAGCCTCTCTTCAGGACAGATGGGATATCATCTGTGTATCCCAGTCTACTTTTGGGGAAGAGTGGGCTTATTTTTAATACCTGTAGGTGAATAGATGGAATTTTCTCCCTGTCTAACAGTGTGGAGTTCTTCACTGTTAGGATCCCGGCTTCACTTAGCTGGAAGGGACTGTCAGCTGGATAGAGAATGAATGTTCCCTGGAAGCCTCCCTGCAAACAGTAATGATACGTGTGATTAAATAAGACAGTTATCGAGCTAGTCTCTTAGGATATTTTCAGTTTTCATGTGGGAAAGCATTTAACCTTCTGGTTTAATTAAAATTTTGATTTCCACAGAAAGAGAGAGGAGAGAGCAACACAGGCTGAGGGACATTAAAAGCTTTGTGTCCATTTTGCACTTCTGCACTTCCATGTTCAGCAACTTCTGCAAACTGGAAGAGTTTCAAAGACAGCCAAAATTTAATCTCTGGCTGCCATATCCTCCCCCTCAAAGAAGTGAAATTCGGTGTGTTTTGGTTTATTAAATTGAGGAAATCAGAAAAAAAATCTACACTACTATTCACTATGCCTACATAAAGCAAAATGCATTTTATCATATATTACAGAAGTGTAACATTTGCACCCATAACCATATTATAATTTTACCTCATCTTTATCAGTAGCTGTTACTTGAAGAACTTGCATCCCATCCGGGAAGTTTTCTAGAATTGAGACATTGTAATTTGATTGTGAAAATACTGGAGAGTTGTCATTCACATCTTCAATAGAAACCAACACTACTGCATCAGCTGTTTTAAGATTATTGTCTTGCTGAGCTGCCTAGAAAACAGAGTTTATAGCTGTAAATTATGTATCCTTATAACGTTGAGCCATTCTACCTTAGTACAATGACATGACGTGACACATTTGTTGAAATAAATTTTCCTTTATTCTGTATTTTAAATGACTTGCACAATGGAATGTTGGTAGCAATTGCCCCCCTACCACTACTATGAAAAAATATATAATAAATATTATTAATACTATTTTACTACTAATCTAAGCTATTAATTCTATTAATACTAAACATAGATTCTGACATGAGTTGATGAAATTTAGACTGTAGTAACACAATGAGCTGCAAAATTATCACTACCTCAATGACAACAAGAAGATATGGACATTCTTCTCTGTCAATTGCAGTATTTACTTGTAGTACTCCAGTGTCTGCATCGATTGAAAAAGTGTTGCTGTAGACTACAGGGTTCACTGAAAACCAGCAAAACAGAATGGGTTAGTGAGATTGATCCAGAACTGTAAACCTGATCTGTCCTTCGTATGACTGGATGATCCTCAGCCCCAATAAAAATTACCAGACATTTCTGATCCCCAGTATTTTGTCTTTGAAATAATTCTTAGGAAATTCACTAACACGGGCTCTCAAATTAAGCATCTCATGGTCTTTTAGTGTCCCTGTCAGAAGGCGACATATCTCCCCATGAAATTAGTCTCTCCAAATGGTCCTGAACTGAAATCCTTTAATCAAGTGGAAAACACTATGTTGACTCTACTGCACTTTGAATCAGTAATTGTTTATTTGGGAGATGTTAAAAATATCTACACGCTTCTGAAACCTTGAGGCCCTTCTATAGTCACGGAAACTAAGTTAATCCAGTTTGCAAAGAAGTAGCGTAGTGAAGATGTACAAGGCTGGGACATTGACTGGCTGTACACTGCACTTCAGTAGTACAGACATCACAAGTAACATCTTGAATGCATGTGTGCAGAAGAAAGTAAAGGATCTTACCTAGCTTGATGCTGTAAAGCACTTTTTCATTTATACCTGTGTCTCCATCTTTAGCTAATATATCCTCTGGGAGAACAGTCAGAGGACCGATCTAGAAAACGTACATAACATTAATTTAAAAATATACACATCGACTTAAATGTGTGCATTAAGTAAATTGCAATTTTGATTGACAAAATAAGAAATATATGCTTGATTACTTAGATCAAAAAAACCTCTCTTCCATGATCTTTTCCATTAAAATGATTTTAAATTACTATTAAATTATTTTAATTTGAGCATGTTACTCTAGTAATGCTAGTCTGAGATATTTTTTTTCAATAAATACAGAAATCAGAGTTAAATACATTCCACCCCAAATTATATTACCTTCCCTCCCCCTATGTAGAAAGAATATTACAACACCATATAAATCAGAGATCACAGCTGAGATTCTTATTTTGCCTACCTGATTGTAATGAAATAATGAAGTACAAAGAAATTACACTATTTAGAAATGGACAAAGGACTTTTTTTTTCTCCTCTCAAATGGCAGAAGGATTTGTGTTTTTGTGTCAGAAAGCCTTATATTTCATGTAATATGTAGCCTGCTTGCCTCATATTTGGAAATCCACAGTTAAGAACCATAAATTTCACTAGCTAGCTCAGAACAAAGAATCCTTCCTTAAAGCATCTTAAGTTGCTCAATGACAAAGATTCCTTGAGAGCAAACACACTGGACAGGAATATGCTTTTTATATTTGTAGCATTCAGCAAAATGCTTTTACCTGGTTTTCCTCGATTGTTCCATTGTACACTGACTGACTGAAATAGGGGTTCATCGTGTCATAATCCCGTACATTAATTAGTAATGATGCATTTCCACTGTTGGTTCCAAATCTTTCCTATATCCCAATAAAAAGAAGAAAATAAGAAAACACGTTAATACAAGAGCCATGTTCAGACCTGAAGTTTTAGTTAAAAGTAGTAAATCACTAACTCCAGGAAACTGCTCTGAGATAAACAGAAGTATCTTTTTAACACAACACAACTGGTAACAAAAACATCATGTTTCAAAGCACAAATTGGTCTAACAGATAACTAATAAGTTCATTAAATTTTCATCTTGCACAATTAAGCGTAAAAGATGCAGATGAAACTTTTGGTTTGGAAACTTCTGAAGTTGTATGCTGCTGGAAGTTGGGGTGTTGCATAAAAGGAAGGATCACTGCAGAACTACTCTGGTTCTCACTCTTCTTTTAACTCAAGTGTTGTGTGTCAGAAAGAGGCAATGAAATTGGAAGGATTTCTATTCTGTGTCTTATTTTGCTGTCAGAGGAAGTGCTTCATTCCAGAAATATATATTTATACACATATTTATACCATACCTTTGCTTGCACTGTTAAATTGAAAACACTGATCTTGTTGTAATCCAAAGGTTGTTTCACCATGACGTTCCCATCTCCTTCCCTTATATAAAAATAATCAGAGTTTGGGCCCTATTAAAAAAGTCATATATTTTATATAATTAGTTATGAAATACATTTTCTTTTCAGTTGCCACCTTCATTATTGGGCTGTTATTCATAAAGGACAAAGAAGCTCCCAACACCACCACAATGAAAAACTTTAATCCTCTTCATCAGATTCTATTATCTCTTCCACATTCTTTTGATTACCTGGAAACTCACATGCTCTTCATCCAAAAGCTCCCAGAGTACTGAAAAAGTGTGTGGAATGTGATGTTTCAATATGAAAAGATTTCATGCCTTACTATTTCCATATTTTCAGAACAAAACTGTACAACTGATTATGTATTAGGTAGTCTCCCCTTGAAAACCAAAATCTATACAGCAACACACCTTTTTCCCTTTCTTCAACAACATGAAAAATAAAAAACATTCTCAGCTTCTGGGGGTGCTTCCTTCTCTCACATTTCTAATGGTAAAGGACTGGAGTAGATTAAAATAAATAGATCTAGATGGCTTGAAAAAGATAGTCAGGTAGCATAAAGTGATGTATTACTACAGATTGCAGTTTTCATTAGATGAATATTAGTCTTTGTGTACTTAAAATAGAATTTGTAAGAATTGTTGTTTGTAAGACTGTAAGAATCGTTACAGTCATTCTTTGGTCCAACTATATTTTCCATAAAGCAGCATGCCCCTTCTGACACTAATATTTTGCACATTTGCAACAATAACTGTAATGTGTAAAATAGCACACTGTAGATCATGTTCAAGTCTGTACTAGGTACGAAATGTAGACTAATGTTCACAGTCCCTGACAAACAGCAGGTACTCACCCAAAGACTGTAAATAATGAGGTTGAACGTAGGTGACAGATCTTTATCCTGAGCTTCCACTTTTATAACTGTGGAATCTACTTCAGATGCCTAGAGAAAATAAACAAAATTAAATGTTCCATCACAAAACTCTTCTGGCTTCCCTCCTTATTACTGTCAGAAAAACTATGGCACCTCCCTGGCATGTGTAAATTATTTCACTTTTCCATTTGAGTTCAGATAGCTGAAGAATCCATCCCTTCTGCATCTCCTGCTGTGCATGCCGACCAGTCTCTCTTTTCCATACTATGCTAGGTTGTAGAAAAGTCACACAAGCAGGCATGTAATCATGTTATATCTAAGTGGCTGCATTAGAATTGTACACGTTCTGGCTCCAAAAAGTAATTAAATAATATCACAATAAAAATATCAACATTTGCCATTATCTCACCTCTGATACTGAAGCGCTATAGTTACTTTGTAGAAATTCTGGAGAATTGTCATTTACATCCTGTAGGATTAAATCACGTGCATTCTCTATCGTGTCAGACTTCATAAAGGAAATAAAAAGCGTATTAGCAATGAAATCAGGGAGCTGTGGAAAATATAGCTAACATTTAATCTTTTAATATAAATAAGACCTTCACTTCAAAGAGATATCCCTTTTGTTCTAAACATTTATCACATGATACTCTGTAGTCAAAGAGTCAGGTTACCTTTCCCAGTAATGGAGCAGAAAGCTTATGAAAAGTAATCTTGAATTAACTTTTTAAAAATTTACCTTGGGTTTTCTCAAAATAATAACTCTTGTTCCGTTTTGCACCTTTTCTGTAAAACACTCAATAACTTCCTATATCATATCTTTTACATGAGATAATATTTCAAAAAATAATAATTTGCATAAAATGTAGAGGAAAAAAATTGATAACGCCTGCCTTTGACTTACCGTTCCAATCCTTTTGCAAGCAACAGCATAAAAGAGATGGTCAGTCTAAAATAAACAAGCAAGGAAATAAATAATGTGTGTAAACATTTATTTTTTTTCTTGCATTATCTATGAATTCCTAATATGGTTGTTGGTAAATACATATAAACGGTAAAATGTTCCAGAACAACTTCTGGTACCAGAATCCTCAGGCAGGCCATTCCAAGCTGACAGTGATTCAGTAACGGGCATACTTCAGCTGATTTTCTGATTTCAGTAGGTTGCACCAAATTACATTCTCTTATACTCTACAACATATCAATTGTGAGATAATCAATTCTCATTTTTGATTGGTTGCTAACCACCCATCCACATTCCACCATCCATGCACCCATCTGTTCTTCCTGATAGAAAATTTACAGGAAATGGGAGAATAATATGAGTAAGGAGGATAAGAAGTAGCATAAAATTGCAAGAGAATGTTTTAATCCATTTGGAATATTTTTTGAAATAGACATCCAGTATGATATTTGTAAAATATCCAAAAAAGAAATGCAAATGTAAAGTCTCTTCATCAAGTAGAAGTCTTAATTTTTTTTAATATGTACAGTGCAGTTCTGTCTAGCACAGTGCCTTTCTGAAAAAATTAAGTCCACAAAAATGGTCTCCACTTATTCAGCAGAACCACATCATCTGCATTTGCAGAGACAATTTCAATGATCAAAAACATTACTGTGGCTTTACAGATGCTTTGTAGCCCTTCAGAGCAGTCATGGCTGGGAAGAAGGACCTGCATTTGATTCCTTTCATGCATCAACCAACAGACGTCCGTGGACTTATTCTTGTGCACAGTTAAATACTTCAAATGCTCACATGATAAAGGATCACCTTTATCAAGTTATATCTGATCAATCTCACTCCGACAAAATTACTTAGATGTTATTGAGATACAAGTTTCAATAAAAGTAACAACTATCTAAACTAACTATTTACACAGTTTTTTTACAAGCAACAATGAGTGTTTAAGAAAGAAACATCTTGACTATAAGATCCCAGATAAGTTTACAGTTAACTTACAGTCCTTCCATATAGGAAATGGAAGACATTTTACCAAGGTTTTATTGAAAGGCACATATTGAAGTCTATGTTGTACTTTCTGATGAATCAATTTTTTTGGAATACCAAACAGTACCATGGGAGAATGACGACTTAAAATTTATGCCTCAGTGTTGCTTTTTGTCATCTGTCAAAAAAATATATTTAGGATTTACACATAGTGAAAAAATACCTCAATAGAATCAACATCCAATGGCATAAGAGTCCTCACTGTTGCATTATTATCTCCAGAATTATACAGCAGTTCCACATATTGTAAGTGTTCAGGGAAAATATATTCTTGTAACGTCAAAATTACATTGGATGGAATATTTGTAATCCATTCTATATCACCTGTAAGAAAATAATAATAATAATAAATAATTTATAGACAAAGAATACACTGGTTCATTTCAAATGTATTGACAACTAGGTACAGTACAAATAATAATACTTTTTGGTTAGATTTTATATCAGTTTGTCATTTTCAGCCAATCAATGAGATATTTATCTAAGCCCCCTTAAGTGCTGCACAGAAGTGTACTGTTACATTTTAAAATCCATGGAGAATCCACTTTTCAATGTATTTACTCTCCATGATATCATGCCTAGGATTAAAAAAACATGGCATAATCTCCACTTCAGTTTTCATCACTTCCTGAAGATGGGTCTATGCTGCAAAATTCATTTTCACATTTAGACCCCATTTCTGTCATTTGTTCCCTGACTTCCTGCTCAGAGAGCAAAATCAAAGTCATTGAGATGCTAGGCAGGGCTGCACGGGATGTGTTTCAGTATTTTCCACCTGTAAGGGTTTTCTCATCTCTTGCCTGACTTCATCAAGGAAAGAGAATTCAGTGTGAAACCGGATTCAGGCTTGTACTGCATATCCCCAACCTACTATTTGTTATTAAATTGTGATTTTGCTACAGAATGTCAAGCGTTAATGCTATGCTTTAATCTGCTTCTATATGAAGCACTGAAACACTAAATATTGAAATGTTAATTGAATGTTTGAAACAATTTTCTACAACCACGCATTTAGGAATTATTGTCTTGCAAATATTAGAACTTACTTGCAATTATCATGACTCATATTAAAGTGTCTTTCCTGTTTGGTTAAATTAAAAATCCATGTTTGAAAGAGGGCTTGAAATATGTTCTTTAAACTAGCTAGTGTGATACTACTAGCAGCTCTATTCATTTATTTAAAGTGATCTTACTCATATTTATCAAGAGACGTGTGTTTATAAAATATTATGTATCTATTTCATGGAACATACTATACGGATTGCAAATCCCTCTCCTTTCCAAAATATTTCCTGTCATTTTAATCACTTCTAGTGATCTTCAGGAAACTTGCTAGTTAAGTTTCCTACTTACTCCATCATTTTATACTCCATCATTACTACAGCAGGCTAGTAATGCCTTCATGTAATGGCCCCATCCCCAGATTCCAGTGCGGACTCATGGTCTTGGTCTCTAAATTTCTCAAGGAAGAGACTCTTGTTATCTACAGCAAGGAGTGTCTGTAAGGCTCTCACGCCTGAAGATAGAGGACTATTCATTGCATATAAGGATAAAGTCCAGTCAGAAGCCAGTAAGAATAAAAAAAAACGATTACGTTGTATCTCAAGGGCACAGTGTTATGAGATATCACACTGCTGCGCGCAGCGTTATTGAGACTGTTTGAGAAGAATTTGTTCCTGGAAAATAAAAATCCATCTTAGCTTCCTGATACGCCATCAAACTGTCCATCCAGAACGGTGAGAAAACAGGAAGCAGATGCCCTGTGAGCAACACCCTGACCAGAGGAGTGAGAGCCACAGTCCGACAAGAAGGAAATGTGTGGGTACAAATTGAAGCCACTTGTACAGCAGACCTTTTTACTCACTCATTATAGCTATGTCAGCGCCTACGCACATAGATATGACAGAAGAAGGGCCAAGCCACTTCTCAGCCTCTTCAAAATTAAATGAGTAGCAGTTAGGGTGAAAAGAGATTCTTTTCCTTTCTATTCCCGTTCAAAAGTCAGACATGGCAGCTATGCCTTTGCAGATTCAAATGAACTGTTTCTACAGTGGCTGGAAAAAATTAGTGCCCTGTGTCATATGTATTTTCTGCATCTTGCAGAAATCCAGAGGCAGTGAGTATTGCCCGCATATGTACGTAACCTACACAGGCCTGGCATATACATAGCCTGGATACTTCCATGAGGTCCCTGGGATGCCCCCTTATCATGCAGGGCTTCCTTTGGCTACAGCTCTAGTCTTTGCCTTGCAGCATCACTGTGGAACTAAGCAAGTCAAATCCTGACTGCTGCCACTAACAGATTGTGTAGACATAAACAATAGCTCTACGCTTAAGCTAGGAACGTCATAGCAACATCAACCTCCGTGGTTAGTGAGGAGAGAAGATAGTTATTCTCTGTTCTGTTGTTGTAATGTAAATGCAAAAAAAAAAAAAAAAGAAAAAAAAAAGAAGTCTACTCTTCTGCACTGCACTGAACTCACTCAGAGTCACTGCAAGTCACCATAGTCCCCCACAGTATGGGGTTTTGTGTCCAAGGCAGAATACTTCGCACCCAGGCTAAGGAAGTGTAGCAAATGTAGGGATAAATTTAAGGTTAACCCTTCCAAGTGGCAGACTTCCATCCAGACAGG
>NW_010581300.1:26026-47787 GCF_000705375.1 Tinamus guttatus
GTCAATATGTAATTTTTTCCCTGCAAATGAAACAAGTGTTTCAAATGCAAGATGCATATGAACTGCATCATCACTGCATTTAAATCATCTTCGGAGGTCTAGATCCGACCTGTCACCCAAGTTCACACAAATGAGAGTTGTATAGGTATATTGAGAGAAGCTTCAAAACTGCATTGAAAGTTTGCTCTAACTAGTCTAGGCAATTACACCAACTAAATACAAATCCCCAGAGCGCTGACCTAAAATGCGCCCTTAAATACAATATAAAATAAATACTGCAGGTGATTTGTGTCAACATGGCTGACTGGACTCAGAATTCAGTAGTCTGGCATTTTTCCTTTTTAGTATTTCTAGCATACCAGAAGGCATATTTACATCTTCCCCCATAAATAGTCTAATAATTTAACTTTGTAAATTATAAAATATTTCTAGGCAACTTAACACAATAGCCTAAAAAATTAAGTTTAACTTTAAGAAATAGTGTATTTACATCTAAAATAAGTACAGACCTCAATGGATTTGCATTCATTTAACACACAAAATAATTTACATAGCTTAAAGTAATAAATAAGTCACAGGAAAGCTTTCAGAGTTATGCATTCTCCATATGTCAGAGTGCAGTACATTTTCAGGAAGCAGTAACGTATTGGCTATGTTTTCTTCATGAACCCTTATGTTGGACGACCTGTACCGAAACGGGATTTTGACCTGGATTAAGAACACACAAAAAAAATTTTGTAGATTATTGCTCCTAGAAATTTGTTGCCACTCTTGTCAAGTCAGCTCTACAGTTCAGTATTTGTTTGAAATTACTTTCATGTTAAAGTGCCTCTGGACGGAAAAGAAAAAAAAAATCCCACATCTACTACTGATAAATTACTTTTCTGCCAGGATACCTGGGCCCACAAACTATATAGAAGTTTATTCATGTAAATTAATTCACTATTCATATATACAGTTCAAAGAACTGTGACATCAAATGGTTTATTTCAAAATCATTATTTCTACACAAGTCATCATTTATATTTTTGTGGACAGAGATAACACCTGTGAGGGAATTTCTCTCAAGAGACTCACCTATTGGCCATATAATGACCAGTAGACTCTAAAACTGCAGTGTCAGCTTCCCAGTAAATTTTTGTTTTCCCATTTTAAGGTAGGTCTTTCCCTCCTTCCCACTGCATCCCCCCCCTTTTTTTTTTTAATAGAAGAACAGACTAGAGAATCTTGGCTGACACTTTTCTAGTTATTCAAAATTTCACAAAAAAATACCTTGGAGTAGAAGCCAACCTATCAGCTATGAAATAGTTCTTCTAGGGTAGAGTAAAGAGTTTAATTCTCTCAGCTCTAATGCAATTTGATTAGGGAAGCTTTCACATTACACATGGTTAACCTGGGGAAAGGGATACTCCTGCAAAATGTGTTTGAAATGGGGCAAGTGTGTTTATAAAAAAAGTCCATGACCTGCATTTTCCTTCCATTAAAAAAACAAGAAACAAAACAAAAAAAAAATCCCCCCCCACCAAATTTACCTCGTGTTCTTCTCCATGTTATTTTGTCGTGCATTGACTTGTGCTGAAGCCTTTATCTGAGCTTCAAGCCTAGAATAAATGCCTCCTGCATACTGCAAAACAGAACATGAAGTTGTGAAATTACTCCAATCTAACCAGTGACTTCTCAGAGAATTCTCTAAAATCTATAGCATACTTGGTTTTCCTTATCACTACTCAGTACTGAAATGTTTCAAATGCATCTTATTTTCCATATCAGCTTTTAAAGGCAGTGATCTTAAACATAATAAATATTAACCTAACTAAAACAGGAGAAAAAAAAAAAAAAACAAAGAAACCCAATCCCTTCCCACACTCATTTTGCTAAATGTAGCTTTTAGATTTTCAGAAGAAGCTTCACCAAATTTAATTTTTAGTCTGAGGTGTTAAAAGATGGTATTTACATTTTTTATTGTGTAGTTTTGTTATTAAGGCTCACTTAAGTTCTGTAAATACTACAATTTCACAAGCCTTACTTCTTTACTGTCTTTTGCCTTGACTCGATCAAGGTCTCCCAGTCGCATTTTTATCAAGTGACCTGTAATCTCAGACATTCTTCTCTGATCTGTCAGAAGACATAATATTTAAAACACACATTTTTCTTGAAACTGAAAACAAGAGCCAGAATAACACATTAATGATATCTGCAAAAGTAGCTTTCCTTTTAAGGTCATATAAGAATCTTGATAATCTAGATCCTAGATCATGATTCATAACTTCAGACGTGTTCTCAGGAGATACCAGAACTGGCCTGATACACTACATAGAAATAAAAATCTACAGGAATGCTTCTGAGGCAGTGGTTTTCAAAACAGGAAAAATACACAAGAATTTGGGGAGAAATTAAGGAGAACAAAAACAAATCAGATCAATTATAATCCTGAATATTTTGGTAAGAGACTAGGAAGAAAATACAAATGAACATGTTTACCTATGTTAATCTGCACACACAAATTGAACAGGGATGTGAAAAGGAAATTATTAACATACCTGTGCAGCTAGCAGATGATAACACCAGCACTATCCCTATAATCACTCTAGCTTCTTTGTTGACATTTCAAATAAAGAATAAAAAATCCCAACATATATTTACGATGTATTTTTTTTCCTCCTGCAAATTTGGAATTCTTTCACAATATTTTTCTAGACAGTGGAACCAAGACTGTCCATTTACTTTTCATTTGAAGTAAATGTAAAGCATATGGCTTTAAGCAGTGGATTTTCTTCCCATTTTCTATCTACAGACTTTTTTTCTCCTGTAGAATATAGCATGGAATCACAGAATCCTTAAGGTTGGAAGGGACCTCTAGAATTCATCTAGTCCAACCCCCCTGCACACGCAGGGTCACCTAGAGCACGTCTAAGCGGGTTTGGAAGATCTCCAGAGAGGCAGAACTGGACACAGTACTCCAGATGCGGCCTCACCAGGGCTGAGTAGAGGGGCAGGATCACCTCCCTCGACCTGCTAGAGATGCTCTTAATGCAGCCCAGGATTCCATTGGCCTTCTTGGCCACGAGGGCACACTGCTGCCTCATGGTCAACTTATCATCCACCATGACACGCAGGTCTTTCTCTGCAGAGCTGCTCTCCAGAAGGTCGGTCCCCAGCCTGTACTGGTGTCTGGGGTTATTCCTCCCCAGGTGCAGGACCTTGCACTTGGCCTTGTTGAATTGCATGAGGTTTTTCATCGCCCAGTTGTCCAGTCTGTCCAGGTCCCTCTGGATGGCAGCGCAGCCCTCTGGGGTATCGGCTACTCCTCCCCGTTTCGTGTCATCAGCAAACTTGCTGAGGGAGCACTCTGTGCCTTCATCCAGGTCATTGATGAATAAATTGAACAGGACTGGACCAAGGACTGACCCCTGGGGGACCCCACTAGCCACAGGCCTCCAACTAGACTCTGCACCGCTGATCACCACTCTCTGGGCCCTGCCATCCAGCCAGTTCCTAATCCATCTCACTGTCCACTCATCTATCCCACACTTCCGGAGCTTGCCCAGGAGGATGTTGTGAGGGACGGTGTCAAAAGCCTTGGTGAAGTCGAGATAGACGACATCCACCGCTCTCCCCTCGTCTATCCAGCCGGTCATTTCATCATAGAAGGCTATCAGGTTAGTCAGGCAAGATTTTCCCTTGGTGAATCCATGCTGACTACTCTTGAGCACCTTCTTGTCCTCCATGTGCCTGGAGACAACGGCCAGTATGAGCCGTTCCATCACTTTTCCGGGGACGGAGGTGAGGCTGACTGGCCTGTAGTTGCCTGGGTCCTCCTTCTTGCCTTTTTTGAAGACTGGCGTGACATTGGCCTTCTTCCAGTCTTCCGGCACCTCCCCCGTTCTCCAGGATCTTTCAAGGATGATGGAGAGCGGCTTAGCTATGACCTCTGCCAGCTCACGCAGGACTCTGGGGTGCATCCCATCAGGGCCCATGGATTTGTGGGTATCGAGGTTCCTTAGGTGCTCTCTGACCCAGTCTTCCTCTACCCAGGGCAAGTCTTCCTCTCTACCAGCTTCTTCTCTTGTCTCTAGGGCCTGGGGCTCTAAAGGGCTGCCCTTGGTAAACACCGAAGCAAAGAAGGCATTGAGCAACTCTGCTTTTTCTGTGTTATTTGTAACCAAGGTGCCCATCCCGTCCTCCAGCGGACCCACGTTTTCCCTGATCTTCCTTTTGCTGTTAATGTATTTGAAGAATTTTTTTTTGTTATTTTTAACGTCCCTTGCCAGCTTGCCTTCCAGACGTGCCTTAGCTTTCCTTGTCAAATGCAAAAGCAGCTGCACATACACAGTACCTCCTTGAGAACACTAATTCAGTCAAACTCTAAAGTCTTGGTGATGTCAAACCAAACAAGTTAAATGCAGATTACAGTGTTTTCAGTCAACTTTTTAGAAACTGGTGTACCCCAACTCTTTCATGTCATGTTCAAAAAGGGAAAAGAACTTCCTCAGTTCAAAGTGGTTTGTTAGTAGGGTGGAAAGTAGAAGCTTTAACTCCTTATCATAATTTTAAAAATAAAAGATTTAATAGAGCTTATCTTCAGACCACTCTAGCCATGCACCAGTCACTGACCATTCACCAGTCATCTCACTAAGAGCAGTGACTCATGAAATCAGAGTAGTACTCTGAACATGAAAATTCGTAAGTTTCTTGGTAGTCTTTCCTATAAAATAGGCTCATGATCACCCTTGAGGACATCTGAATAGTTTCAGCTTCCCTCGTTTGCCAGGGTTTTTTGGCAGCACCAAACATCAGGTTAGTCTCTATCTAAACACAGACATATCTAGAAATAAAATATAAATAATGATATTTTTGATTTTAAAAGTTCTAACGTTTACAGCTGCTTACAGAAAAAAAAATTGCTGCATTGCCTTGAACCCCTATATCTGAATTCCAGAGAGGTTTGCTACAGAGACAGCTGTAGTTGTACCTGGTTTCCTGCATACTTCTTCTTCATCCCCCACTTCATCTTCCGTGACCTCTGAGCCGGTTGTATAGTCCTCTTCTTCGGATAACAGTGACTGTTGTTTCTAACAAGTGGGACGAGAATGACACAGGTAAATGCAGCTTGATTCCTATCAAATATGTTAAAGCTGTCCTAAGGAGTTCTCTTCAAATTTAGCTTTGTATCTAAGTGAGGAAACCACATGGAAAGTTAGGTCTGAGAACATGATTCTCAAACATTGAAAAAGTAATTTCAAATCTTTGCTTAAAATGTCATGAAAAATATTTTTATTTATGTTTCCTCAGGTTGGTCAAATATTAGGAAAGGTTGCTCAGTAAGTTATTTATGTTTGAGTAGGGAAGGGCCAATATTTAAACTAAGAACAAAACATTTTACTAACCAGCTGCAATGTCCAGTTCTTCAGAGAAAGAAACTGTAGCCAGGAAAAGGAAGAGAGGTGTACGTTAGAGAACCAATAATAAATAAATTAATAAGTAAAGGTGAGGGCAATTCTCAAAATAAGAAAAAGGAAGAGAGGTGTACGTTAGGGAACCAATAATAAATTAATAAATAAAGGTGAGGGCAATTCTCAAAATAAGAGTGGTCTGTTATAGTACAGCATTTTACACTGCAGCCCCTCCGAAAGCTTACTCTCATCTTTGACTTCTCATTTTGGTGAAATGAAGCACAACAGGTTCTGAACTACAACTCCATTAAATGTTGTGAATTCCGAATCATGTTCTAATTTACCCAAGCTTAGCACATAGATTGTTTTTGAAATAAAAAATAAAAACAAACAAACCAAAAAAAAAACCCATCATACACAACAGGAGCAAGTGCTGGGCACTAAATTATGCTAGAGTTTCTAGAACTGTAAATTTCTCTCTACAAGAAGGATCTCTTTAAACCAGAGGTGGTTTTACAGTCTACTTGGACTTGACTTAGAAAGTAATTCTATAGATTTAGCACATGCAAAATATACGTCACAGTTCTGTAAAATAGAATCTTTTGCATCTGCAAGAGACAACCAAAGACCACTATCATTTGAATAAAATTAACCACTCAATGTATTCTATGTATGACTGGGTCCTTCAATACGATCAGTTTATAAGCAGCCTGTAAAGCACAGATATATGGAGAATTGCTTCTGTTTATCAAAAATATTTTTGATAGATTTACTCTAAATTTTGCCTTCTCACCAGACATTTTGTACCCAGACTAGTCTCTATTGTCCCACAGTGATCAGCTGCATGCTTCGTTCTTTTTACATATATAGGTGCATAAGATATATAAGTTGTATGTATAAAGCTGTCTAACAAATTATTTAAAGTATCTCTGTAATAATCTTTATTATCAGGAAGAAGGGGAAAAAGTAAGTCACTAGCAGTCACTCACAGCATTGATTTCTCCTGTTTTGGGGCCCCATGGCATATTTGGTTCTAACAGCACATCACATTCAATACCTTTTTCATCACAGAGTCCAATACCAGAATCACTTTAAGAGAAAGAGGTGAAAAACTTGATTATTTCATAACTTTAGAATCAGACTCTCTTTACTCTCATAATAAGAGAAAGACTCTCTCTACCAAGTTAGCCATGTAACTAGTATTTTGATAACAATGCATTAAAACATAAAGATGAGTGATTAGTTATGGAGGTTGAACGACTAAATCCCTGTTTGATGTGTAAAAAGGTAAGAATACTTCCTCTTTCAATTTCCAATATAACAATCATAAAATCAATCATTATTTAAAAATTTCCACATTGCACATTCTAAAATGGGGAAGTCAAAGTACACACAGGTAAAATGTCAAAGGCTAAGTTATTTCAGTAACAATGTTCTTACCTATTTTCATCCTTTGTGAAAGGAACAACAATAACATCTCTATGATGAAGCAGATCATTCAGTATTTTAGCAGTCTGAGATGGCAAAACACCTTTATCTTCTGAAGGTAAAGCAACTGCATGATCCCTCACTTTACAGCCCTGTCATACATATAGAAATAAAGAAAGCGGACACGTGAAGTAAAGGGAATAACTGATTATGAACTAATAGGAAGAACCGATTCCAGTAAATATGATAACAAAAATCAACTTCCTAGAAACTTCTGGTCTTGATACTTGGAAGCTTTCCCAAGACAGAAACTTCAGGTGAGCTTTTCATTAAAGAGTTGGAATTGATTCTGTACTTATTAACTTTAGTTAATAGGGTCCTGTAGAAATGGACATCCTGAGAAGCAAATTAATCTATTATATAGGAATAGCAATTTTTACAGAACAATTTCCTATGTGATCTTAGCATTAGATGTAGTCAAACTGTAAGGTGACAAGAAGGAATGGACAAGCGTCCCTTGGTTGTACTGACAGCTTGCACAGCACAAGCTATGGCAGGAAGCAAAAACAGCTTTCTGGCATTGCCACAGTGCCCTTCCCCTCTCCAGGCCCGTGCTCCACCCTGCCTGCCAGGGAATGCCTGCTGCACTTGAACGATCCCAGAATAGTTGACAGCAGCAGGAGAAAGGCAGAGTCCAGAGGTCAGAACCCTCATCTCATGCTGCTGTGAGACACCAGAACACAGACAGTCCTATTTTGCAAAGGATCTATTTTCATAAACCCATCCCTTCCCATGCATTGTGCCCTTTTAAAAGTTAACTATTAATAAAGCACCTTTGGGAGGGCCGTAGGATCAAATCGAAGTACTTTCTGGTTACAGCAGGGATATACTCCTGTCCCAGTGGAACCCAGAGCACTTGCCACACCGGGATAAAGAACTGGCTGCGAATGGTACTGGCAATGGGAGAACTCGGTACACAGGAAAGACTACATAACAAAAGAGAGATAAGAGCTGAGATTGCCAGTGGAAGGCAAAATTTTGCAATAAAAAGAATATATATCAGCTTTATTACTGTCACACCAAAACCTCAAAAACTCCAGAAAAGTCCTCCCTCAATCACCACCTTTCTTAACGCAGAAAATCTTTATGTCATTCATTAAAACCAATTGGTCAGAGAATAGCCATCCTAATTTAATCATGATTTGTTCTAAGTAGTCAGAAAATAAAAGTGATGGGAAAGGAGCATTTAGTCATACACCACAGCTTCTGTAACTTCTATAATACAAACAATTGCCTCCAATCAAAAAAAATTAAAACAGTAAGTGCAGCTGTTACCAAAACCAATTAGCTAAACAAAGGTGATAAATATATTTTCCATACTCTTTTAGTCCCTGACACGGCTCCTAAAACTCACCCAGAAAAAAAGCAAACAAACAAAAAAACCGACAACAACACAGACAAGCAAGGGAAAGTGAAAATATACTAACTTGATTACACCTGGAACAGGTCAACCAATTGACAGTCCCCCAGAGGCGCCAATAAACATCTCGCCAAGATTTTAATTCCTCATGAAGGCCAATTAAATACTCATGGACTTCCCAAGTTTTATCTCTAAAAAAAGCACAAGGTCAGGTTAGGCACAGAGTCATAACAATTTTGATCCTTCCACTAGGAAGGTGAGGTGGAGAAACAGCAAAGCAATATATCTTCCACTGGTGAAAATACCAGAGAAGAGTTTACAACAAGAAAAAGATGAGGTGGGGCAATCAGTATGAAATTCAGGTCCTGACAAAATATCCTAAACTTACTAGTAACGAAGCATTAAAGCTCATTTCATTTCAAATTCTCTATCCTGCAATTTGTAAACTAACATAAATAACAGGCCTTAAAGAAATTGGAAGAACCATGAAATGAAGGAAAATTCATTTCACAGAGTAAGAGCAAACAAAATATGCATGTGTGAACAAGTTCAATGATAATGCATTTTTCTGCCCTTAGAATAGTACTACCAAACAACAGATGTGAATTACTGCCATTCTATTTTATTTATCTTAAAGTACAACTGAGTATGCTTCTATATATCTGCAATGAAGCAGCAGTTTTGAAGATTGTTAGCATCTTTTCCTGATGACTACATGCACTTGAAGTTTCTGTTTCTAAAAATAGGAGTATTATGGACTTTATTCCTTCCTAGTGATAAAATAACCCATCTCTCTATAATTCAAGAGACAACATGCATCCAGTACTGATGCATTTTATTCTTGCAAAGAGCAAATACAGTTGTCCCTACAATTTTAGGTCCTGGCCTAAATTTTTTACTATGCCTAATCTAGCCTAAGCAGACAAAAACTCCTCTGGAAATTCTTTGTACCACTAGATTTCTAGTGCATACAAGTCTATTTTTAAACAACTATACCATTAAAGACAGGCTTGTACTACATCATAAGCCTGGATTCATTAGTGGCCAATGTCAATTAGTCTAAGGAATGAGTAAATGGATTCTACACAGAAAAGCAGTCACAAGTACGAGAAGAGAAACACATAGGAGATTATGCAGATTCCAATCAACTTTGAGAGCCCGTACATATATGTGGTAGGAATTATCTAGTGGCTACCTGCACTCAGTCTGCTTGACGTAATACAATTAAAGAATGTTAATGGGTTAATGATCAACAATCCTAATACGTCAGGACAGGGTCACAGATTCAGTTCTGCTTAGACTGTTCGGCAGAACTTGCTCCACACCTTGGAATTACTGATGGGGGTTACACTAACTTGACATGTATTAACGTGGGAGCTGACACTGAATTGCATTTTGTTGTTCTAAGTGGAATAGATCCAATGAGCAATTCCTCCTGTTAATAATTTATTTAAAAGGGGAGTGAGGGAGGGTATCACAGCATATCAGGCATGCAGAAGGGAATATAGTGTACAGAAACATGGCTCAATTAGACAGAAATCAATTTAACATTTGCGCCAAATCAATCAGGCACAGAGAAAATAGGTCTTGGAAAGTCCTCTGCCAAGTATTTTAAATAAATAAACTTCTACCAGTTGTTTATTTCTAGTATTTTTTAAGCAGGATATTATTTGATATGAAGCATCAAGTCAGTCTAGAATAAAGTATTTAGCATGGCAGAGATGGACCAACCTTCCATAACAAACCATGTGGAAATGTAGCCTTTAATTCAATTTGTCATTGGCTACATATAAAAAAAACCCTTTGATGAAACAATTAGCTGAGTATTTTCTAATTAAAGCAGTGCAACCCAAAGCAGCACTCTCAGGGATCTTGGCTGTAGCTCTTCCATATTGCAGTGGCGACCCTGCTGCATGAATTTCAGAAGTACAACTATGGTCTACCATTCACTGTTTTTGCCAGAGAATATAAAAGGAGTTGGTGAAATGATGATTTATGCTGCTTTATACCTAGCTATGACTCAAATTTGTAATGTGAATAAACTGTTAACTCCTAAACATGCAATATTTTGTAAAATCACCCAACATCATGCAATTGAAGAAATACATTTGAGATATATATATATATACACACACACATATATATCTATTACCTTATATGAACATAGACAATATCCCCATGTTGATCTATGTTGATTTTTCCTGGTACACAAGGAATTCGTCTTTGGGTTTCTTTAGTTAGCAGTTTTTTACATAAACAACATCTAGATTAAAAAAAAAACAATGTAAAGCACTGGAATGAAATACAGAGGCTGTCTTCAAATCTGAAGTAATTAAGAAAATTACCCTACCTGTATAATGTTACTGCATTTCCCACAGTATCTGGATTTAGGTACTCTGGATCAAAGAGTCTCTCAATCTTCTTGCAGAAAAGCTTACTGTTAATGACAGCAACCCATTAGCAAAAGACCTGAAAATTACTTTGTGTATGAAACTAATAATAATATTTTGATAGTATGTAGCAATTGTCACTTTTCTTTCAATATCTAGATTCCGTTGTGATTTTCTACTGTTTTTGCTACACCATTCAGTAAACTATCTCTGTCACGTTCCCCTAGGCAGTCCCGGGCCGCCTTCTTGCCCAGCCTCAACTTCCCTCACAACATGCAGCTCTGCACATGCAGAGCATTTACCTATCTAACCTGACAGCTTTAGACTCACTTGCAGATCTGATACAGTGCTGTTTGTGTAACTGTTTCTTAGCCTGGCTGCACCTAACATTTATGAAGATAGGAGGAAAAAAAATCTTCTCTTAGTGGCGATAATATTACATCTGAGTCACTTCTGAAATTCCTACCTTTATAAAGCATGACTTTAAAGTACACTTTGTATAGATTTTTTCCCCCTTCTATTAAGCTTTTTTTTTTTTTAGTTTGCTATCTAAACTCATGGCTTCTCCTTGACTAAAACACTTTTTACTACTGAATGCTTTTGTAAAACTGTACTTGACTTTTAGAATTAACATAGTAATGTTTTAATTCCTGCCAGTTAAAATATTTCTCTACTTTCAACTTGTGTGTCTGTAAGTCTGCCCATTATTAATTGACTCTTGATATTAACTAAGCTGGAGTTCTTATCTGTGCCTGTTTAAATAATACTCCATTACAGCTATTCAGCCTGCCGGCCATTCTAAATTCCAGGGCCAAACATCACAGTGTGCAGGCCACTGAAACCAAACTATTCTCTATGAATTAGGACCATGTCATCCCATCAAACCATCAAAGACTCTTTTCCATAATCCTTGGCTCTATCTGATGATTCATGAATAATTTATCCATGTCATGGACTCCTACCATGGTCTTTCCTATTGATTGTCTTTTATAAAAAGTTTTCATTTGATTCAAAATTTTAATATAAAATTATGAAGTAACTTCATGATACTCTGTATTAAAAATGCCTTGTATAAAATGTGTAAATTTTATTTATTAGTCTAGGCTCCATACTGTCTTAGATGCTTCCAGAAATGATCCGGGAGTCCTATACTATTTCAGTGCATATCAGACTGCAAAAAAGTTACCTCTTAAATTTATCTCTTTTGTCCTTCAGCTCTTCCATCTCATTGTGTGTGAAGAGATCAGCAATTCGCGTAACAAGATTAGCATTGATGCAGTTCATGTTACATGGTGTGGCTACAATGGCATTCATATTTTCATGGCAATAATTAATACATTCTTCTACCTGTGAAAAGCAGAAACATTAAAAATAGTATAAAAGACTTCTAGACAAAGCTATTTCAGATGAATTACTTCAGGCCTTTTTGTGTGTGTGTGTGTTTTGCAAAACTAGTTCAGTTCAACTCAAAAATAAAAAGCAAGCTTAAGATTTGTCAACAGAAAATACTTCTTGTTGAAGATGAAATGTTCCTCGAGCTGTCTCCCAGATCACAAAGACCTTTTGGAGGAAACACAAACAAATTCAGAGTATCATTAATGCAGAGTCACCAATTACTTGTAACGGAGAACCATGATGCACATTTACATAGTATTGCCTACATCACCTGCAATATATTTCACTGCAAGTCACTCCAGTGGCAAAACTTTCGACAATCATTTTAATAAACAAGTCAATAGTCACTACTTCAACAGAGCTGAAGGATATAAAATGGTATTCACCAATATAATTACTTTTTTTTTTTTTTGTAAAGAACCTCATTATCTGGCTTCTGATGGGTTTTATTGAGATGATTGTCAGAAGACAAATCCACGATCCCACTATCACATTTTAGAAGCAACTTATTCTACAATTTTTTATATTTCCCTCATTGAGATTATGCAGATATTAGATAACCTCTGAGCTAAAAAAAAAAAAAAAAAGTGGTAAAAATCCCAAAACATTTTCATCATATAAACAGATGCAATGGCTGATGCAATGGTCAAAGCATAACAAACAAGCTGCTAGAAACGTAGTGATTAACTGTACCCTTATGGCAAGGAATCTTTCTTTCTTAATACTTACTAATGAATCCATCCTCAAAAATTCAGAAGAAATAAGAATTGATATGACATTTGCTGGTTCTAGAAAAAAAACAAAAGCAGTATTTTTTTTAATGAATACTTTTCATAATTTGACATCCCCTCCCTCCCTCTGCATATTTAGCATATGTTGTAAGCATTATTTTAACCAGTCAGCCTATCATTCCGTCTTCCAACAAACAAAAGTCTTCCGGCCTTATGAAGCAGATGTCTGGTTCCATGCACAAAGGCACTGTGTTATTCTTAGTCCTTTTTTTGTCCAAATTATCAGTTTTTGATAGCAAATGAATTAGAATGATCTTATTCAATTGCTTTATTTTACTTCTAGCTGGTTTTAATTTTTTCTTTAGGTGGTCAGAGTGAAACTACGGACTATATAAAAGTCCAGGTTCACTGGACTATATAAAAGCTGGAAAAGGCAACTGCATAGGGATAAAATCACTCAGGAACTCTGTAACAAGCTTATTTCCATTCCTAGCCAGCGTACCCAGCTCAACATAACCTGCAAAGCAAAGGTTGTTTTTAGGACTCTTATCTTGCCTTGTTCTGTTTATCAGATGGTAACAAAATAACATAAAAAGATTTAAATCCCAAACTATGTTAGACCTTTTTTACTGTGTCAACTACCAGGATATTTACTTAAAACTGTCAGTGCTGACAGCTGAAGCAAAACATGGAGGCTGATTTGCACTAAAACCACTAATTTTCCCCTAGCTTGACTTTTTAGTGTGAAGTACATCATAATGAACCTGTCACAAAAGATCAAGATACTCTTATTTATTTATTTATTTATTTTACCTAGAGTGGGCATTTCATACGCTTCATATTCTTTAGTGTTCCTTTTGACATATCTTATCAACCAGTCAAAGATGTGAACGTCACAGTGCACTGAAATGTCCACCTCTTCCCAGCGCTGGGCATCCACTGACAGGTATTCAGCAAAATATTTCATTTCTGAAATCAAAAGGTCTCGAGGACAAATAAAATCTTCTTTGAGGTTTTTTGCTTCATCACACACATGGATCACCATATTTGGCCTCAATTAACAAAGAAAGCAAGACACAAAACAAGTTAGGACAATAAGAATGCCAATTCTTAGCCAGCAAGAATGCCAAAATTGATTAATAAAGATTTCATCTCCAAAACTGCAGACATTGCAATACTGACATCATGAACAGTTTTTTTCTTATCAGAAGGAAAACAAATTATACAGTTACTAACAGTAAGAAGCCTCTGACAGATACTAGTTGAAATGTACACTTGTACATGCATATACTGAGACAGGTAATCAATGTGGAATTTAATGGTTAATTTAAATTGTTCTTTCTCCAGTCCCTTAAGCCCAGTCCCTATTTCTTTTTCTAAAGTTTGTTATGGGATACTACTAAAATATTTAATAGGAAAAGTAGAGCAAATCACTTATTTCCTTGAAAAAACACAGATATATACACACCTATCCACTCCTAACTTTACTCAGGTACCATGTGTATGCACACTATAGCAAATTTCATCTGTGGAAATTAAAATTGCTTTATTATATAGCAAAATGACCATTTCTTAAGAAAGAGGTCAAAGATGGAATCAGTAAAATCTATTTCTACAAAAAAAATAAAAAGAGGATTGCCATTAGGTTAGAATCAAATACAAGATGCACTGGTGATAACACACATGGTTATTTGAATTGGTCGTAAAAAAAAATTATTTGCATTTTTCTCTTACAGATTTCCTTTTCTTCTTTTAGATTAGTAGGGTAATTTTACATTCACAGAACAAATTTGTTTTTTCAATTAGCTGTTAGTTATTCCTTTTTTAAAAAGAGACTGTGTTTCCCACCACAGCAGTTCAGAGGAGAGCTGTCTATGGATTAATAACTAACCTATTGCCACTGCACATAAGAAACCCTCACACCAATCCCCCAAAGAATAATAATAATAAAATAATAAAATACTTCATCAAAAGTAAGCACACTCACTGAAACTTTCAGCAATTTTTCTGGTCCTGGTCCAAGACCAGTTCAACAATTATTAGTAATTGCAGTACTAAAGAAGATGGGTCTGTGACCCTAGCTTCAGAAAACTGACAAACTGTGGACACACGCGTTTCTACTGCCATTCCTTTAACAAGAATTAAGGAAAACAACATAAAAAAACACACAAAATATGAATGATCGGAAAACTACAAACAATTCTTTGGACTTAATTCATTTTTAATCAATGAAACTAAAAAAAAAATAGTTTAACTGGTTCTGCTTTGAACAAGGAGAATGACTATCTGACCTTCTTGCATCCTTTTTAGTAGTGCTATCTATTATTTTGCAATTCCTCCCAATGAGGGCGCTTTCTGCCAGCCATACAATCCTCTAGGCAAAACACGGGAACATCATCTTACCCCTGATTTCCATCAGGGCTTTCTTCATCTTTATGCACAGGATCTTTCTCAGACTCAGGAGAAGTATTCCTTGTGGAGGTTGTGCTGGGCCTCCCTTAAATGTAAGGAAAAAGGGCATCATTAGAACAAAGGGGACTGAGCTTTTACTCTTCGGTATCTTGGAACGCAACGGAAGCACAGCTCTCATACTGAGACAATGTTACCTGACTAGCAGTAAAATCTGTACTACGATAAGAGCTACTAGGTATTCCATGCTGTGTACTGGAAACTCACATCATCAGCACTGCTGGTTTGCCTGGACACGTGGCTGCAAACCTGTGTCAGTTGCATCTCCAGAGCAAAGAGATTTATGCGGAGTCTTTGGCATTTTCCTCTGGGAATGCAACCCATTCCTTTCACTCCCTTTTTCTTCTTTGTGGGATATGGATCTTAAGACTTCCAATCACATGAAGACTTCTATTTCAGTAAGCTTTGCCACCAGAGTTTAATTACTTCTTATAATAAAGTTGTTAGCTGTGGAAGTTAGCCGCTTACAATCTGAAGGAGAGAAGTCTCTACAGATGTACTTTTCCTAAATTTTTCAAACACATGGCTTAAAGCATCAAATTACATAAAACAACGCTTAAAAAAAAAAGGCAGAAACAAAACTTTCTGCAAAGATATAAATGATGGCCATGCACAGGTAGGCCTTAGTAAGGCCATAACTGAAGACAGCTAATATTAGGGGAAATTTTATTGGAAGAAGTTGGGTTAGCCACAGCTGCCCAGGTAGTCATTCTACTGCAGACAGACGACCCATACTGTAAAAAGAGAGCCAAGCTATGGGTCCTGGATTTTTAGTGCAAATGCAATATGAATATTTTAAATAAAGGCCTGTGGGAAAAGTGACACTGAAAAGTTGCAAGCTGCAAGTTCTTAATATTGCAAATGTTAAGAAATTTATTTTGGGCATAGCGAAGCCCTTTATGGAAGAAAAGGAAATAACATTGACAATATGCAATACAGGTAAATTAAAAGGGACATAATTATCTAAAAAGTTCTATAGGCAGAATTAGCTTGTTACCTGCCTACTGGGAAACTATTCATCTTCTAAGTAGCCACCTGTGAGTGCAAGAAGTTAATGATTTATTCAATCTAATGTATACAAGACATAATTGAAAGCTGTTAGCAATTAACAGTCATTTACTCATTACTGCAATGAAGCAAATTTGTCATGCAGCACAACTGGCAAGTTTCCCAATGTGTAGAAGATGCCTTTATTTAGAATGAAAGCCAGAGAATAACTAATACACCACTGTTTAAATAAAACTCTCTTACAGCAGAGGTACTTAAGGTGGTGTTACTAATATTTTTCTTTTGTGCTTACAGCACAAATAGATAGGACTAGTTCTCTGCTATCTAAGTATCACCAGGTCACATAATTGACCTAGCATCATTGTATATCAATGCAAAAGTATTTTGCATCAAGAAGCAAGTAGTTTATGCTCAACTTCCCATATAGTCTTCTAGTCATTGAGGAAACTGCAGGGTCTTCTGCTGGGAAAGGGGAGTCTGACCTCAAGGAATCCTTGTCTAAGCTTTCTATGGAAAATTTTCTATTAACACAGCTTGACATGATCGTAAGCACTGGAGGTTAAGACGTTACAACACCAGGAATACAAAACAGAAGAATAATCCCCACCCCTTCCAAATGGAAGAATTTAGTACAAGTTTCAGCATATCCTGCTATTTGAAACAATAAACGATTAATAAACCTGAACATTGATTCTTAATCCATATGAACTGAAAATGGCTTCTTAAGTGCACGATACATATGCTTTACTTTTCCTTTTCAAAGATGAACAAGTATCATTCCTGGGTGGAGTTACTACTCAAGACATATTGATTAAAATCAAAGTCAATAATTCCAGAATTACTGAAAACATACCAGTCGTAGTAATGGAATTCTGCCCACTGGAAGGCTCCTGAAACTCTGTCTGCATATCAAGCAAGGAGGATTTGATGTAAGTAGCTAAAGTTTCCACAGGACTCCCACCAACAGCCATCAGGGGATTGTACTGGTTGTCAACAGGTGAACTTCCACTGCTTTTTAGTTCATCATACCTTTTTGCACACTGTCACAAGATTAAGCAATAGGACAATGAAGTAGCAGCTTTCAGGACGTTTTAAATAACTGATTTTTGATGCAGATATATTTCAGTATACTATCTTTTGCAGATAAACACTTTAATCATACTGATATTAAACTTACAAGGCTTCTTATATAATTAGGGACATCAGGAAAGTGCATAAGCATACAGTAAACTAAATAATATTTGCCATGATTAAATACTCAGGAAAAACAGGTAAGATGAACCTGTTTCAATCTTTATTCTAGACCTGATCTTCCAAAGGGTCAGTTTTGAGGACGGTTTCAATATCTATCTATCTATTTATATCTATATACATATATAGAGATTTTTTTTGACTAGTTGTTTTACCATTAATATTATCAAATATTAGGAGAAGTTTCATTATTATTATTTCTTCTACTTTACAGTTTCCACTCAGGACAAAAGGGAATGGGAATGCAGTTCTATTACTTTTCCATTACTTGTTTTGATGAACCAAAAATTACCTGCATTTTGTCAATTTGTATCTACATAAAGACACATGGGCTTGATTCTCCACACTCTTATACACAAGTAACTTTACACATGCAAACAAATCTAACAAATGCCAGGAGAGATCCTCCTGTGATACAGCTTTCTGGCCAACACCTAAATCTAAATAAAAATAGTAAGATAACAGCTTTAGTTAACTGGCATATTATTGTGTGCCACCTTCCATTTTGGTAGTGGCGCACACAGTGAAATCCTTTTGATATCAACTCAGTGTCTCAATTTTTGCCAGTTTATAAAATTAAATAGACATATGTCTCAACTGCATTAAACAGGGATTTCACATATTGTATTTTAAAATAGCAAATTATCTTAAAGTAACCAGTAGGTACTAATCAACAATACTGGTTTTATACAAGGAAAAAGCTGACAGATACTTTTACAGTTATTTTATTTGCTCAAGGTTGCACTGTACTCTATCCAAACTAGCAGTTGAATAGCAGTACCTCACCCCTCCCAAATATTAAACTCTTTGACAAGCACTTTTTTTTCCAACTTGCAAGGCAGTAACATTCCACATAAGCGACCGTTCGGGAGCAGGAGCTTCTGTTCTAAACACAAGGTTGCAGTGTCACAGTGAAAGCCCCTAGCAATGCTACAAGCATGAGCTGACACATTTGATTAAGTTTACAAGAAAATAGTTAGCTTGAGCTTCACTGAATCACAAGGACAAAAGCCATTTTCTTTCTTAGCTCAAAAGCCTTTAAGTGAATATAAACAATCTTCTTTTGTTCTGCTTCACCTCAGATTTTTTTTTTTTTTTTTAGGCACAAATTCACCTCTTTGGATGTAAATCCTGGAACTAGCCTTGCCACACTGTCCCAGTTGATAGGCTGAGGAACACCAATTAGGGAACACAGGATCATATCCAAAACCATTTGGTTGTTGTCATATGGAAAGTTATTGTTTTCTGAAAATCCACGACTCATCTTTGGTTACTATGGCCTAGAAAATAAAATGTTATTAGACATTTATACAGTTAAATAATGCTCAGATTTCAGGTTAACTGCAAAATTTGTCAAAGCTTAATATACGTTAATTGCAGCATTCTGTAAGATACTATGGGAAACACTTATTGCAGCACTACAGCCAATGCTGTAAGGTTTTATCTGACACTTCTGCAACCTCAGATTTTACTTATTTTTTCGTGGAGGGGGGCAGGGAAGCGGCAAGAAGGGGAAAGGAGAGAAAAGAAAAGTCAGATGTGCAGAACACACCAGAAAAGCCCTTCAAGACCAGCAAGTACTAATATTTCTTTGAGCGTTCTTGTCCAGTGAATGCAGTTTGACTTAGCAAAATCTAGAAGAAAAACTATTCCTGAACGAGAAGGCAAAACATGAGTGCTGGTAAATGCAAGACAATCAAGAGAAAACAAAAACCAAAACAGCAGCAAAAAAAGGGGCTGCCATCACAGGAACCATTAATTCCAGCTCCACAAGTTTAGAGGAGAAGCTGATCACCTCTTTGAAGAGCACAGCAATAGGTAAGACTAATCGATAAAACCTGAATCAAAGGCAGAGGATTCAACAAGCAGTATCTTTCAGGCATGCTGATGAGATTCATTAGCAATGCAGAAAAAAAAAACACCAAAATTTTGCATAAAAGACTACGCAGTGACAAATCACTCCAGCAAAAACGTGAACAGGTCCAAAGTATTTGCTTAGCCTATGCTCATAGAAAGTGCTGGCATTCAGCTAGACTTTCAGACACACAACTAATGCACAAGCAAGATCTTAATAGGGACTTGTATTTGGAAAGTACTCAGGATCCTTCTCGAAGTAGCTTAAACAGATCACATGAAGAATGAGACCCAAAAACCAACATGTAAATTTTTGACTTTTAATGTATAAAGTAAGGATTATAGAGAATTTCAGGGAAAACATACTTGGATATTACCAGATTTAACTGACCACTAGTTACTAAAAGCATATGACAGGTAGCTTTTTCTTTTGCTTCACCTTTTTTTGTGCAGTTAAAAGACAAGACTCTTAAAATATATAACATAGCACCGTTTTTTTTTTCAGATTGCAAAAGTTATTCTATATTTCCTTGGTTATTTATTTTCATTTGTATAAACATAAGTCACAATAGCAACTAACTTATCCTCTCAAAGAGCAGCTGAATGAAACTATCAAGAGAAAAAAAAATCCAAATCCAGTTAGATTCAAATAAAGTTTTATACATTCTTGGAAGATTTAACGAATGCACTATTTTGGGCTTAGGAAATCCACTTTGGGAAGACAAGTCAAATAAAAGCCACAGCACTTCGGCAACTCTATCTAAATGAAATTACATAAACTGCAAGGTGCATCAAACGGCCAGTTTGGAAGTTAGAGCTACCTCACGGACAACGTGAGGTCCCAAATTTAACAACCAAGAAAATGTCACTCTGAGGTAAAGGTAGATCAGTCCTTCCATTCATTGAGTCAGTAGGGCTTATTCCCTTCCTAGTGCACCCCTGCAGTAATTCTACGGTGGGAATAGTTGAAGCCATTGGGTATCTACCACATCTGTTATGAAAAGGGATGATGGGACCAGAATAGGTCAGTGCCAGTGACAAAGCTGAGTGGTTTGGAGATACGAAAACTTCTTCTCGTGATATCTCATATGTGCTTAACAAGCTTAAGCATGCTTGAATGAGATGAGCAAATGATCATGTATTAATGCCCTCTGAGCTTAAGACATAAAATACATTTAATGAAAATAAGATTACTAGTACTAGTAAAATTACTAGGAGTGTTACTTTATAAATTCCCATCTTAAAGCATAGTTCTATGATATGATCACATTGTGTAAGCCAAGGGAAAAAAATATTTTGCAATAGCTAAATTTACAGTTTAATGGGGAAAAAAAAAAAAAAAGGTTTCCGCGACTTTACTGGTAACAAATTTATGCATACCTCAACAGTGCAGACTATGAAGCAAGCCAAGCATGAAAAGATGACAGGTATTCTACAAGTAATGACACTTTCAGGGAGAATAAAGCCTCTGTCACTCAAGTTTATCCACTTATTCTGCACATTAAAATACAGTTACTTATAGAATTGCTACTACAAAGACTCTCTGCTACAGATTTAAGTCTTTTTGTTCACTTCTGTCCTGGAAATAGCACAGAACTCCTCTTTGTATCCTTAGATGTGATGTTTAGCATTGGTTCTTTCTCCTTTAGGGAAGGTTGTAAGAAATAGAGTAAAAAACACAGAAGATTCTCCAAGAAGAACGCACACACCATGAGAACTGCAATGTAAGCTCTACAATAAATCCAAATACTCAAGAGGTCCAGTTTGCTTCTCTAACAAAAACTCAACTTGACATTTTCCTCAAATCAAGGAAACTGGGGAAAACACTTCAGAACTGATTCATTTCGATCAGCAAATTATATACGCACAGTGCAAAGAGATAAATTGCTCTTTAATTTAAAGTTTCTATCAATAAAAACTATTACGCAGCACAAAACATTCCCATCGCTTTAAAACCATTTCACAATAACGGTGACTTAAGTAAGGTGCTCATGGTTATTCAGAAGGTTGGTTTACGCTCTGGAAGCGGCAGCTCGTTTAAGAGTAGTGTAGTTAATAATACCAGACACGATGTAGCCCTGGCATCCGCTATCCCTGGGCACCTGGAGGACCTACGGGAAGGAGAGATGCGGGGAGCCGCACGATGCTTCACGCAGCAGCCTCGAGTGCGGCACAGCGATGGTGCAGAATGGGGGGCACGCTGGGGGAAATAGAAACTTTAACCGTAGTTCACTTGCATACTAGCTAAAATAACGTCAAAGTAAGGTATATTTCAATGATAATTTTAAATACCCAAACAAACGTATTTTTAATTTATTTTTTTTTAGGCAAGACGGTGCAAGGGCATCCACCCTCCCTCCCCACCAAGCACCGCCAAGGGGGAGCCGCTCCCTCAGCCCCCCTGACCGCAGGGGAGCTCGGC
>NW_010581300.1:56720-72412 GCF_000705375.1 Tinamus guttatus
CCCCCCCGCCGCGCGGGGGTCCTGGCCCGCCCTGCCCCTCGTGACGCGTCACCCCGCGCGCGCGGCTCCGCCAACGGTTCCAACGGTTCTAACGGTCGCTGCGTGCGGGGGAAGGCGAGCGAGACCTGAGGTCCGGGCAAGGGGGCGAGGCGGCGTTTGTGCCCTGGCGGCTTTTAGGCCGCGTTTCCGCGGCCGCAGATTTCACGTTTCCGCGTGAAATCCGGACAGTTGCGTGCGTGGCGGGGGCCTTGGGGCCTTGGGGAAAGGGCCTCAAAAAAAGTCTGCTATGGTGTTCCAGACACGGCCTTGACACTCCCCCCACTTCCCAGACAGCTAAACCAGCAAGATATAGGAAAACACGCTGAAACATTTACTCAGGTTGAATGTTGGAAGTGTAGGTGGTGCTGTTCAGCTGCACAGTGCTAACTGACACGGTGCTTGCTTCCCTCCTGTGCACCTGGGGAATACATGTATGCATGTGTGACTGTATTTTACCTAGGCCTGCCATAATGTAGCTTAAAAAAAAAAAGAAGAGAATGAAGGTGCAATGGAGTGACTGGTTGGAACATATTTTCCAAAGAAAAGGACTAATAGATACTTGGTTAGATGAATTTAGGAGACAATACTGGGCCAACTGCTTAGAGCACCACTCTGTCATTGTAAATTATGACCTCTTTTCACTTTTCCCTGTGATGGGAGAGTGTGGACGCTGTGCTGTTCAGCTTACCTATGTGCTCTTAATGTAATATGGAATGGAATGTAATATACTAATACTTCAAAAGTCACAGAAGAATAAAATATTTTGACTGGTCCATGCCCAGTGCACAAAGGCTTTCATGCGTGCTCCCGGGACCTCCATGCACACTGGGCTGGGGGGCCCTACGGGCTTTCGTGCGGGCTCCCAGGGCCTCCATGCACACAGAGCCCCAAGGGCACTATGGGCTTCCGTGCAGCCTCCCAGGGCCTCCACGCGCACTGGGCTGGGAAGCCCTATGGCCTTTCCTGCGGCCCCCTGGGGCCTCCATGTGCACCGAATCGGGAGGGCCCTATGGGCTTTCGTGCGGCCTCCCAGGGCCTCAGTGTGCACTGGGCCGAGTATGCTCTAGTTTCTTAAGATGCCTTTTAAAAGTTCCCATTCAAAGGCATAATACTGTTTACTAGCCTCTGTGAGCAGACATCCCCAAAAAAGCATTTTTCAAATCAAGTACTGAATAGTACGGATGCGAAGAGGGGATCTGATTTAGAATGATGTACAGATCCAGAACTGTGGGATGTCTTGGTTTGATCATTTCATTTATTGCTCTTAAGTCCTGTACCATTCTGTAGGTTCCATCCCATTTCTTGTCTGACAGTATGGGAGTATTAGACGGAGACATACATGGCTCCAAAAGTCCTGCTCCCAGTAGAGACTCGCTAATAGGTTGTAACCCTTTCCTTCTCTCACATAAAATAGGATACTGCTTTTTAGAGACTACCTGGCCTGCTTACTATAAAGTAATTTGGAGAGGTTCCATGTCTAGTTTTCCGTATTTTCCTGGAACTGCCCACACTTCTGAGTTCACATCAGCATAAGCTTTATCAGACATTTTGCACAAAGTTACAATAGTGTTAGCTTCTTTATCATCCCTTACAACATTGATTTACATTCCCAATTTAGCCATCAAATCCCTTTCCAGCAGATTGCAGTCACAATTTGGGACAAAAAGTAATTGCATCTCAATTTTATCCCCCATGTCTACTAATAGCATCTGGATATGATGCACTTGCTCATCTTAGAATCATAGAATCATAGAACCATAGAATGCTTAGGGTTGGAAGGGACCTCTAGAGGTCATCTAGTCCAACCCCCCTGCACACGCAGGGACACCTAGAGCACGTGGCACAGGACTGTATCCAAGCGGGTTTTGAAGATCTCCAGAGAAGGAGACTCCACAACCTCTCTGGGCAGCCTGTTCCAGTGCTCTGTCACCCTCACTGTTAAGAAATTTTTCCTTAAGTTCCTATGGAATTTTTGATGTTTCAGTTTCCGGCCATTTCCTCTAGTCCGATCAGTGGCCACCACTGAAAAGAGACCAGCACCGTCCTCTGCACTCCCTCCCTTGAGGTACTTATAGACACTGATTAGATCCCCTCTCAGCCTTCTCTTCCCTAGGCTGAACAGGCCCAGCTCCCTCAGCCGCTCCTCATACGGCAGATGTTCCAGGCCCCTGATCATCCCTGTAGCCCTGTGCTGGACTCTTTGAGCAGCTCCACATCCCTCTTGTACTGTGGAGCCCAGAACTGGACACAGTACTCCAGATGCGGCCTCACCAGGGCTGAGTAGAGGGGCAGGATCACCTCCCTCGACCTGCTAGAGATGCTCTTCTTAATGCAGCCCAGGATCCCATTGGCCTTCTTGGCCACGAGGGCACACTGCTGCCTCATGGTCAACTTATCATCCACCATGACACCCAGGTCTTTCTCCGCAGAGCTGCTCTCCACAAGCTCGGTCCCCAGCCTGTACTGGTGTCTGGGGTTATTCCTCCCCAGGTGCAGGACCTTGCACTTGGCCTTGTTGAATTGCATGAGGTTTTTCACCGCCCAGTTGTCCAGTCTGTCCAGGTCCCTCTGGATGGCAGCACAGCCCTCTGGGGTATCGGCTACTCCTCCCAGTTTGGTATCATCAGCAAACTTGCTGAGGGAGCACTCTGTGCCTTCATCCAGGTCATTGATGAATAAATTGAACAGGACTGGACCAAGGACAGTCCCCTGGGGGACCCCGCTAGCTACAGGCCTCCAACTAGACTCTGCACCGCTGATCACCACTCTCTGGGCCCTGCCATCCAGCCAGTTCCTAATCCACCTCACTGTGCACTCATCTATCCCACACTGCCGGAGCTTGCCCAGGAGGATGTTGTGAGGGACGGTGTCAAAAGCCTTGGTGAAGTCAAGATAGATCTTTTCCACTTATTGCTTGGATAACCAAGTAGCATTTTGACAATTGCCCTCCTTTTGGCATAAAATTCAAAGTGGATCGAGAGGCCTCCTGTCTATCAAGAAACACATTTCATCTCGGTCCAGACCCACCCTACATGTTATCAAAGGCTCCAGTGTGGTGGGTCCCTGGTACAATGGGAGCCCCTGACCCCCCCTAACAATCCCTGCTGCTGGCCGTTTCTTTTTAACAACCTCTCACCAAAGCACCTTTCTGTATGCTCAATTGCATTGGGCAGCAAGAGGAAGAACACCACCAGCTTCAATCGCCAAGTCAACACAATATGTTGTGGTGACGATAGATTTGTAGCCATGGCCTGGAAGTTCAGTGCTGCAAGGGGCAGAAGGAGCTCTAGATAGTTTCTACATTCTGTTTTTCTCACCTTTTATTCTTTATTTCCAGAGTCATATTCACAGAACGGTTGACACTGGAAGGGACCTCTGGAGATCTTCTAGTCCAACACCCCTGCTCAAGCAGGGTCACCCCACCAGACCCTTCTACTTGCTGCTGAAGGCACCTTATAGGCAGAAGGGGGAAAGTAAAAGTGGAATCAGCTCCAAGAGTGCATCCAGGACATCAGCCATGGCATCCCAAATGTTACCTCATTTGAAAGATGAATTACTATGTGTTAGACATTTTTTGCTCCCAATTACTAAGCCTAAGCAGAAGGGAACATGTATAGGATTTTTGACAGGCACTTCTCATATTTCACATTGGCTGTTATGCCAATAAGCGGCTTTTCATCTTCTTCCTGCTCCTCCTCCTCAGCTTCTGCTTCACAGAATCATAGAATCATAATGGTTAGAAAAGACCTTCAAGATTATTGAGTCCCAGCCCTTCAACATCATACCTGCTAAACCATGTTCCTAAGTGCCTCATCTACAAGTTTCTCAAACACTGCTAGGGACAGTGACTCCATCACTTCCCTGGACATCTTGTTCCAATGCTTGACTACTCTTTCCATGTTAAAAATTCTTCCCAATGTTTAACCTGAACCTCCCCTGGTGCAACTTGAGGCCATTTCCTCTTGTCCTGTTGGTAGTTATTCTGGAGAAGAGATCAACCCCTGACTCACTACAATCTCCTTTCAGGTAGTTGTAGAGAGCGATGAAGTCTCCCCTGAGCCCCCTCCAGACTAAATAACCCCAGCTGCTGGTCTGTGCTCCAGCCTCTTCAGCAGCTTTGGACACTCTCCAGCACCTCAATGTCTGTCTTGTAGTGAGGGGCCCAAATCTGAACGCAGGATTCGAGGTGCGGCCTCACCAGCACTGAGCACAGGGGAACAATCACTTCTCTGGTCCTGCTGGCTACTCTATTCCCGATACACACCAGGCCAACATTGGCCTTCTTGGCCACGTGGGCACTGCTGGCTCATGTTCAGCCAGCTGAACATTTGTGCCAACAGGGAACACATTTGGGACATTCTGTAGTTGGCATAAGTTTCACAGCCTGCTTTTACCTCTCCCTGACCAGGCAATTCAAGACATTTTTTCTCATGCTGGTCTCACACCTGAGCTTGTTCCTTTCCTTTTTGGTCCTTTCCTAAAAGCAGAGACCATGGTTTTAGAGTCATGTAGATGTCTGAATAGGTACTCTGTACCCAGAGAGGCTTTCATAAGTATTCAACTAATTTTGGTGCCTTGATTTCAGTTCTGAATGTACTGGGTGACTATTTGCCTCTGTCTAGCTGCTAAATGCCCTTGAAAATCTGCTTCTACATGTGTATTTGCAACCGTTACGTTTGTGTCATTTTTAAAACCATTCTTCAGTGCGTACCCATTATCTATATGCTAGATAAATATTGAAATTATTAAAATAAATGCCAGAGACGATAAGGAATTCTCCAGGGAAACCTTTCAGTTTTGAATTTGTTTAGGGATTGCTCCAAAAATCTCCCAGTTCAAATCACAGCTCCCAGGATTTCCAGAATGCTCAGTCCCTGGCTCCGTGAAACCTCTCAGGCTGTCTCATCTCCAGTCCAGAGGGTTGCCCCACATAGTGTCCTGAAGCTAAGACATTCCTTCAGTAATGAATCAGCCAGCTGTTTGCAAGGTTTTGATTAAAAAAAAAAAAAACAGTCAGTGACCTGTTACTCCACTGGGACACCCACAAGTCTGTGGGGCCAAATGGGATCCACCCCAGAGTTCTGAAGGAGCTGGTAGTCTTGCCAAGCAGCAGTCCTGGTCACCAGGGGAGGTCCCAGATGACTGGAGACTTGCTAATGTGATATCCATCTAAAGAAGGGTCCAATGAAGAATCCAAGGAACTACAGGCCTGTCAGCCTGACATGGGTGTGAGGGAAAGTCATGGAGCAGGCCATCTTGAGGGCAATCACACAGCATGTGCGTGAGAACCAGGGGATCAGGCCCAGCCAACATGGGTCCATGAAAGGCAGATCCTGCCTCACAGATCTGATCGCCTTCTATAGTCACATGACCCACATAGTGGATAAGGGAAAGGTTGTGGATGTGGTCTACTTAGACATCAGTAAGGCCTTTAACATGGTCTCCCACTGCCTTCTCCTGGAGAAGCTGGCAGCTCATGGCTTAGGCAGGGGTACCCTTCACTGGATGAATAACTGGCCGGATAGCCGGGCCCAGAGAGTGGTGGGGAATGGAGTTAAATCCAGCTGGCATCGAGTCATGAGTAGTGTTCCCCAGGGGTCAGTGTTGAGGACAGTCTCTTTAATATCTTTATCAATGATCTGGATGAGGGGATTGAGCAAACCCTCAGCAAATTTGCAGACGACACCAAGCTGGGAGGAAGAGTTGATCTGCTTGAGGGTAGGAAGGCCCTGCAGGGGGATCTGGACAGGCTGGATCGATGGGCTGAGACCAAATGTATGAGGTTCAACAAGGCCAAGTGCCAAGTCCTGCACTTGGGTCACACCAACCCTGGCATGTTGCCCCTAGGCTCATCCCTAGTGATGCCAGTTTTATCCCCCTCCCTTCATACCTAGCTTAAAGCTCCCTCAGTGAGCCCCAGCAATTCCTGGGCAAGGATTCTTTTCCCCCTGCAAGACAGGTGAACGATCAGTTGCCAGGAGGCTCCGTGCTGTATAGACTGTCCCAAGAGGACTTCAGAAACGCAAATGACTGTGCTATGTACTTTCCAGAAGGGAAGAGTGAACCTCTGCGGTGTGTGGAGCACTGCTGTGGAGAAGGAGAGAACGTTTGTGGTGTGAGAACAGGAGAAGCAGCAAATGTCTGGATTCAGCACACTGGAGAAGGAGCAAGTGTCTTTGACCTCTGCTCTGGGGAAGGAACAAATGCCTATAGTGTAGGCACAGGAGAAGGAGCAAATGTCCCTATTTAGCACACTGGAAATAGGAGACTACACGCTCGGCTTCTGCTTTCGTGAAGCAGCTTATTTTGGTTTCCTGCTAACTCATGAAGAAGCAACCACGTCCTACGGATTATAAACAGACCAAATATCTGAGAAGGACATTCTGACAAAGGATCACATATCTGGGTCCTGAGGACTGGAGAAAGAGAGAAAGTAGGATTGAATCTCTAAGGTCACATGGCAGAAGGGCATTAGGAAAACTAAAGCTCAACTAGAGTTGAGACTAGCAAGGGAGGTGAAGGGCAACAAGAAACAGTTCTGTAAGAACATCCATCACAAAAGGAAAAGTAGAGAGTGCAGCTTGAGTCTAATGGGAGTGGGGGGAACTTAATCACAAGGAACACAGGAAAAGGTTCAGGTACTTGATGTGTTTTGTTTCAGTTTTGTCGAAGAGGGCCTACTCTCAGGCCTCGCACGTCTTCAAATCTCTTAGCTGAGACTGTAGGAGTGAAGCAGTACCCACAGTTGGGGATGACAGATTTAGGGACCCCTTGAGCCTATTACACATTCATGTGCCTATGGAACTAGGTGAGATGCCTCTAAGGATGCCAAAAGAGCCAAATGATAGCACAGCCCCTCTCAGGCATCTTTGAAAGGTCAGGGCAGACACTGTTAGAAGAAGTAGAATCCAGGAATTTAGAGGTTCATCCACCCATCAGTCCTTGGGAAAGTTATGGAACAGAAGAAAGTGATTGGGAGCTGCCAGCATAAGAGTAGAGAGCCTGGTCTGGGCATACATACCACACTACATGAGTTTCACAACTAATTCTTGGATAATTTGTCTGGGTCACATCTCCCTTGAGGATGTCCTGCTTTCACTTTGTACCTAAAGACACAATAGAAGACACAGAGGCTAGCTCTAGAAGAAAACTATTTATTTTATAAACAACTTGTTCAACCCTTTTTCCTTTTTTTTTTTTTCCTGGGAAGATAAAGTAACATTTGAGCAGCTTCTGTGCACTTGTGTGTTCCAAGTACTTATACACTGAAGACAGCTCTGCAAACTTGCACCATTCACAGTGACCCTTCCAGCTTTACAGGATAGAAAGCAAAAACAACAACAACAAAAAAAGCAAAAAAAATGCTGGGGCACAAAACTGTCTCCTCAGCTAAACACATGCACAGAGCTATATGAATCCACAAGCTATGTGTTAATTCAAAGCAATCCCCACAAGCTCCAGCAGTGAGGTTTTTGCTTCAGTGTAAACACATTGCTTTATAGTGTTTCTTGCCACTGACTGGCTTTGAGAGTATCCTGACAGGATGTGTGCCACTGCAATGGCCCTTGTGCCCTTGCAGACAGGACTCCAGAGAACACTAACCAATCCTTAAAGAGGCATCAAGCGGCCCTCACTTTGGAGCTGGGCTGTTATTTTCTAGTTCAATTAGATGATTGTATCTATGGGTAGAAAGGCCCTTCAGAGACAAGGGAGAAAGGAAAGGAAATGCACATCTCAGAGAGGTGACCGCAGTAACACAGCCCACATGGCCACAGCAATGCCTTTGCATGTTAAATCAGTCAGCGAGCAAGCAGTCCCCTAAAGAAATGTCTCTTCATTCTACCTGAGAGCTTCCACCAGTCTTCAAGAAGACATCCATATGCAAGCAGGGTGAGACAACGCCAATTCAGGGGTCTGGGCTGGCAGGCCTGGTGACAACCCAGCTCTAGTCATAGACATCATCATCATCATAGTAAGAATCATGATCAAGGTTATCTGACTCATCGTCAAACAAAAAATTGTCTTCATCAAGGTCGTCATCATCATCATAGTCTTCCTGCCACTGTGGTTCACACTCTTCATCTTCATCCTCCTCTTCGTCTGCGTCAGGGGAGTCAGGTAAAACGGCAGGCTTTGGCCTATTCAGGAGGAGAGCATCAGAACACAGGCCTTGCCCATTCCCAGGCTGCAAGAAACTATCGTGGCCCAGCACCATGCAAACCTCACTCTCCCACCACCACCATTTCAACATCCCCAGCCAAAGCCATGCCTGAGAAGCATGGCAGCTGCCAAGGGGATCAAACACAGTGGAACAGGAGACACACCAGTAGCGTTCTGTGGTTTAAACCAGATATAGAACATTCAGAAATGCTTCATCTGTTTTGAACTCTTCACCTTTCAGACACACCGAACCCTGCTTGTCTCAGTGCTCTGGGACAGGGCCACAACAAATGACACAAAAGGGTCACAAAACAAACCTACCTCTTAAATCTGTGTTACCTCTTCCCCATTCCCTCCCTAACGTGTTATATCTCACTCCATGCATGTTTTTGTTCTTGTTCTTCTCATTTAGACACCACCAACACCCCTCCAAAGAAAGGGTGGGGCATTCTCTGCAGGAATCCAAGAGAGTCATGGCAGAGTGACCTCCATCCCTCTGTCACTGGCAGACCCAGCTTTCTTCAATTATAACCACAAACTAGGCAGAGGTTTCACTGAGCTCCCTGCACCACTATGTCACTTACATTATTATATCAAACCTGAACATGCAAGTACCTGGTTTCTAATGTTAACTCTTTGGCATATTAGTTACCATAAAATAAAAGCTCCGCTCACCTGTTTTATTTCAGCCCTTACCACCTTTCCCCTAAGGAAACTCACCCTATAAAATCAGGGGCTTCTGCAGGCACATTTGAGATTTTCACCTTACTCTGACCAGGATCTGTCAAAACCTGGAGCCCAACACAGAAATCCTGCCAGAATGGAAGAAGAGCCAAAAGAGAGAGGCAACATATGATTTGGGGTACACTTTCTGCTGCAAACCCCTCTCTCCTGCACACACACATACTCAGGGCCCATGCAGCACCTCAGTTTCCCCTCTTAGTTGATGAAGCCCCTTTTTAGGCTTGCCAACATCAAGCCCCAAGATCAAACTACAGTTGGACAAGACAAGCTACCAACATGAACATGAATTTCACCTGTGTGGAGTGCCAGAGAACCGCAAAGAGACGCTCTTGAATCCGGTGCGACAATTCCAAACCAGTGCTGAAATGCTCTGCTTTCAGGAGCTGGAGAGAGGAGGCCAGATCCTGACACTGCAGCAGTGTTTCCTCTGCAATTCAAGGACAGCAAAGCCATACTTCTCACGCTCGTAAGCGGAAACCGTGCCTTGTCTCTGACTACACAGCCAGTCACAACTACTTAGGTCCCTTGTACACATAATCCATTCAGGAGGGAACATGTTGAAGACCCTCCTTTCTGCATAAAATCACTGCCTGAAGCCAAACTGTTTCAGTGGACTCCCCAGAAATGACATCAGGTAGCCAGAGATGGGCCAGAAGACATGAATAAGCACCTGCTGGGTACTGATGTGCATCCTATTGCCTCACTACAGAATTACCCCACCTTGTGACCAGACAGAAGGAACTGTCGGTTTCTGCACAGAGAGGCTGTGGGTCTTACCCAGTAGGATCTGCAGAGTATTGGTGTGCAGCTCCAAGCTCTCAATCTGCTCTTCCATGATGTCCACCCTCTCAGTGTCCTGGCTATAGTAGCTGTACACACAGGAGTAGGCCAACACCTGGAGCAGCAGAGAGGACACTGGAAGCACCCTCTTTCAGCTTTGGAGTGGGCAAGTGAAGAGCCTGAGAGCAGCATCAAACTCTTAAGAGAATTTAGGGATTATCAGTGGCTGAGAAAAGCCTGCTCTAGGGTGGTTTGAGTAAGTGACAACATCCTAACATCATAAACGACTCCTAAAGCCCTCCAAGCCCTCAGCAGGAACACAACCACTGCTTCTATTTAAAGAAATGAGTCCAGGAGTGCCACCAGCAGCAGCAAGCAAAGGTGATGCACACCCTGGCAAACGCAGGGGCTACCCTAATGAGAAGATGAAACAGGGTCAGCCACCTCCAATTCATACTGTGTGTATCTCTCCCAACATCAAACCTGCCGGCACAATCAAGACATGGGTTAGAAAGGTGCATCTTCCTTCCTCTTTCTGTGTTTTGAGAGACAGCAAGACACTGCAGGCCTATCCTGGCACATGCTTACTGCATGCATCAAGCAGCTGCAGTGGCTGTCAGGACATGCACAGGTAACTCAGTGCTCGCATAACATCCAGGACTCATGGAGGAAGGAAAAAATGTAAAGATCATAAAATGAGCATCAGGAGGGACTCTCTACCTGTGACAAAATCAGAGAAGAGCTTTCTAAAAGTACATGCCACACCACTGAAGCTTTTCACATTGTAGTGGGTCAAACCCACTTCACAAAAATCCGTAAGGTTATCCCTGTGCTGATTCCACAGACTTGACATGAGGGAGGTTCCAATAAGACCTGGAGCTCACCCAGCTGCGAGGAACACGGCAGAGAGCGCCCAGCCCAGGGGTACAGCAGGGAAGAATGGCCAGCGGGCTCTTGTCCTCCCTGCTGCCACTTCTCCCCTCAAGCTTTTTCTGTCACACCTTGTTAGAGCACAGCAAGGTCTTCCCAGTTGCACCTATGTGCTTTAGGAAGGCCTATAGCACACCACTAGAATAAAGCCTAAACATTGTCTGTTGGATAACGACCCTCACCTTCCGCGCCTGCTCCAACACTTTGCAGGTATCAAGAACAAAGGTCAAAGTTCTAATTTCTGGCATCTCGCTGATGGAAGAAACCCGGTTCCTCAGACTCACAGCAAACTCCTGCAACAATAACCACAGGTGAGAAAAGTTAATTTGCAATGCTAGAAGGGCTAAAATACAGCATCTGTCACACAGAGAATTGCTAAGCACCTTAAAGTACCACCCCAGAAGATGCAGGCAGGAGACACAGCCACAACATCTGTGACATGCTCTGTATGTTCTTTACTTCAATCTTGTGTGGATTCTGAGCTCTACACAGTACATTCTGCACGTGCATTATCTTCTTTATTGCCTGCAATTGTCTTCCACCACTGCATCAGTGTGAGCAGGCAAACCCCAGGAACCCAGGCTGCGCTTGGCTCTCAGAACAGAACAAAGCAGGCCAAAAGCTTTATCTTAGGCCAGAGCAAGGGTGATGTGACCAGGAATCCCCACGTGCATCTGGGGGATGAGAGGGTGTTCCTTACCCTTGCCTGATGGTGAAAGGTGCATCTCTCATTGTAATCTTGGAAACGTTTCTCCTGCCGAGCTGCTTTGCTCACCTGAACGAAAAGCAGAAAGTAACCTGTAACAAGTCCTCTCAGTTGCCAGAATCATCTCAGAGGTGGCTACCACAGAGATCTTGACTACTGGCAATATCATAGGCAGATGAACCAAATAAAATCCACCTCAGGGGGTTCAAGAGGAAATCCTTACTCTCTACCTGAGAGACTAGGTGAATCTGAACACAAACATGAACCACTGGGGTCCAGCAAACCACTCACCATAGCAGAGCAGTTGTAATAATCCTTATGGGTCGGCCTCCAGGGCTTGAGGCAATGCCAGCAGAAGCCGTGATTACACTTGGCACACGTCATACTGCGCAGTGTTGGGGAGAAGAACAGAAACCATTCAGGCCCAACAGCCACTTGCAAACAGCTGCCCTCGGCGCTCCCTGCGCCGCAGGGGGGCAATGTGCCAGCCTAGCAACCCTCACTCACTTGCACTATGCGCTACCACGGACGCATTTTTAAACCTTTTGCTGGAAGCGAACAAAACACACACACAGAACACTGGGTGTCCAAAAACAAGCTGGGGTAACTGGCAGCGCACCTGACAACACAGATCCACCAAGCACTAGGCGGCGAGCTCAGCATTCCCAGGCTTTGGAGCAAGACACACATGAACATCTCACCTCTTCCCTCAGCAGTGCAGCACTCCACCACACAGCCCTGGGACCAAATGCAGGCTTGAGGCCACAAAAAGCACAGCTGGGCACTAAGTGCGGAGCCACCTCAAGACACAAAGAGCTGCCTTGATGGCAGCTCCTGAGCCCTTGCCTCAAAGCTGGGGGGTGCTGCAGGGGCCTCTCTGCCCAAGGAAAGAGCTGCCACAGATCCAACCCAATTTAAAAAACACATGCAGCTAGTTAAAAGAAATCGTTTAAAGTTACAGAAACAGGTAAGGATAAAAGGAAAAGGGAAAGGGAAAAGGAAAAAAGGGAGACAAACAACAACAGCCAACAAAAAGTGCTTGGATGCCCACTGCTGTGCTAAAAACAGTACTGCAAAGTGAGTTTTGGTTCTACCTAGCACAGCTATCGAGAGATTTAACTCTAAATGCTGAGGAACACCTTCTTTATCCTAGCAATTTGTTATGATCACTTAGTCCTCTAGAATTGTAATCAGATTATGCTATGTCTCTCACTCAACAGCCCCAAAACAAGCACACCTTTCTGCCCCCAGTACCAAACAAGAGTGGATACTCACTGCAGACAGCCCTCATTCTTCTCTATCTGAGCCTGGCAGTTTGGGCAGTGTTTGGAAATGAGTTTAGCCAGGTGTTTGCTTTGGGCTTCACTTGTCATTCCCTCATAGTAGCCATCATCGTCCACCCACTGAGACATGTGGTTGCAGCTGGCAGGGTAATGTGCCTGAAAGAGCGAGCCAGTCGGACACACAGAAACGGATGTGTGCTGAACTCAAGGCAGCAGTGTCCTTAGACTCGACCTCACCTCTGGGAAACTGCAGCTGAAACAGGATACCCAGGAGCACTTGGAACAGGCCTCCCCATAGCCAAGGCCATCCTTGCAAAGGATCTGATCGCAGCCTTGCGGGTTGGTGCACCATGTCAGATTGGAGCAACATTCAACATAGCTTCTGAGAACGGCTTTTTCATACTGCAACGAGAAACCAGGGAAAGGATTTAAGGAGGAGAAATGATGTGGTTAGACCTTTCTACGGGGTCTTGGTACCTTTGGGTCCTATACTTCATTCACCAAATGCTCATAAAAAAACTGCACTGAGTTAAGTTTGCTCTTTCAACCCCTTTGTGCATCACCAAGGATGGAGAGTCCACAAATTCTCTTCGGTAACTTGCTCCAGTGTTTGATAACACTTAAAGTGTCAACACTTTACTGAATTTCTTACATTTCAATTTGTGCCTGTGTCACTCTGTGCCTTGGCTAAGATGCATGTGGCTGCAAAATCTCACCAAAGCCACCTATTTTGTCAGGGAGTGGTGTCTGCTGTTACCCTGTTGACAGGAGGCATGATCTTTTCTGCTCAGATTCCAATACCCAGAGAGACAAATCAATGTATTGAGTCAGCAGGCAGTGACAAACCACTTGAGCTTTCTCAGCAGGTGACCGAATTTCACAGCCTCTAATGTCTACATCTCTTTTTTTAATCCTATTTTTATGGTGGTATGAAGGAGTTTAAGCAAAAACCCAGCTCCTATTAAAACTATGCTCCTACAGCTCCTATTGAAACTATGAAAGGAAGCCTAAAAGGGAAGGGACCAAGTGCCTAGTGAAGGTCTGGGAAGAAACTCAGAAGTTTCAATCAAGGTCGCCTTGATTGAGCAACACTCACAGCAACACTAACAAAAAGATCTTTGAGGAAAATGCATGGAATGGGCTGAATCCAGGTGAGAGCCTGTGGCATGACTCCCAGCAAGGAATCCCTGGGTAGAGAATGGGAGAAGACATCTGAAAGAATAGGCTCCTAAGGAACTTGAGAGAAGGGAAACAAAGGTGAGAGTAAACTTCAGCAATCTTGCAGGAATGGCCTTCTCGAGGCTCAGGAAAGCATTTAAATGCAATACCACTATGCTCTTTCACTGATAGTCTGCTTTCTTGCCTATCTGGTGTTAAGGATGGCCAGAGACTGCAAATACTGCTGGGCAGATGCCCAGTCTGCTCCAATTCACACTGCCTTTTATAGCAGTGAGAAGGGGAAAAGCAGCAGCAAGAAAACCTGTTAGCCCTGTCCAAAACAAAACCCACCAAGCAACCCCTCCTCACACTCTACCTTGGCTACGACCTCCTCAGAAGAAAGGATAGAACGGATGAAGGCTGCAGTCGGCTGCGCGCAGCACTCAGAAATGGGACAGGTGCATTTGAGGACTGTGTTTTGCTCAATACAGGTTGTGAGATACTCACTCCAACAGGGCTGTGAAGGCAGAAGAGGACAGATCACGGCTAAACAGGAGCTACACCACCTGGGCCACCGGAGGAAGAAAATCTCAGCCCTAGGACTCCGTCCCACCCAAGAAAACCACCACAAACCATCATTAAGTACTCAAATGTACAACAGTGGAAAGAGACTGAACAGGGGCTGAAGGGCCTTCAGAACTGGGAAAACTGAAAAGAGAGTGAAAAAAGAAATCTGTAAAATCTGTTAAAATATTTTCTGGGAAAACAAGCTCAAGCCTAGCCCTTTCCCTCCGATTTACAGGAGCTAAAGACCCCAGGAGCTTCACCTTGCAGCAGTAGTGCATGCAGCAGAGAGTTGGTGGGCTTTCAGCGGGGCACAGCTGGTTCATGCACACTGGGCAGTGCATTCCTGGGCTCGGAGGGTGCTGAGCGCCCTGTACTTGTAGCCCTGATGCAAATAGCAATTTCTCGCAGTCAACCATGTAGCACTGGATCAGGAAATCCACATTCCACCTGCAGTGCATGAGGAGATGCTGAGCAGTGTCAGCCGGGATGCTCAGGGTATCCTGGACTTGCTCTACTGCCTGCTTCATGAGCAACGTCGCCTCCTCCGGACTAAGCGTGTGCCCCGTCGGCATAGGCAGCGTCGTCATGAGAAACTCCTCTGAGCTGTCTAGACCAGGATCCAACCTGACATGGAGAAGCGTGCACTTCTCTAGAGTGGAGATGCCATAATATGAGCCCTGCACACCCCTTCAGACCCAGTGACGTGCATCCCTACCGACACGGGGAGCCTACGCTGTCCTCATCCAAAGGTGTCTCTGATGCCGAGCTCCGGAAAACCATCTGGGCCTGGCCCCCGGGAGGTGCTGTGGGTTCGGCTGAGGCGTACTCCAAAACCTGGGGCCTCCCCGGCTGGCGCCGCAGATAGCCCTGGCTCAGCAGGCGGAGGACGCAGGACAGCACGTCCACGCTGTGGCAGCAGAAGCTCAGGAACTGCAGGCCCGGGCCAAAGCCGCCCTTCTGACAGGCGTCGATCACCTGCGGTGGTGACAGAGCCTGCGTTACGCTGCCGCACGGCGCCCGCGTGGCCCCTCTCTGCCTCCCCCACGCTCCTGCCCTCGGTACCCTGAACACCAAGTTGTCAACGTGGAGCTGCTTCTCCGCCTTGAGGATGCGAGTGATGAGGCAGCAGAGAACGTTCCTCTTCCTCTCGAAGGCGGCGCCGGCGGCGGCCGTCTCTGCCCTGAGATGCGTCTGCCGGGGCAGCAGCCTCAGGCGTCGGCCCGCGGCGCGAGCCAGGGCCGCTCGGTTCAGCCGCAGAGCGCCTGGAGGCAGCAGCCAGCCCAGGCTCAGCCCGGCCCGGAGCTGGGCCCCACGGGAACCCCAGA
>NW_010581301.1:7945-34301 GCF_000705375.1 Tinamus guttatus
AGAGCATCTCAGTCTCTTAATACAACAAGAAACGTCAAGGCTCTGTCAAAGTTCTGCCTCAGTTCAGGGTTAAAAGATACTGTTGCATGCAAATTCAAACACCACCTTTGAAGTGCAGTTAGGTTCTTACAGTTCTGTGACTAAGCACAGCACCATTGAGGGCTGCCAGAGGATTTGTCTGGGATTTGCATCCACAAGCACATCTCATTCCTCCTTCTTCAGGACTGTATGTGCCTCTGAAGCACATGGAAAGGGAAAAACAGTTTCTGCTGAGAGCCTCGGCTGTCGCTGTCCAGTGCTACGAGTCCCAGCCCAGTTCTGCCCGCACGTACTCCTTCTGTGTTTGCTCCCCTGGACCACAGGGTTCAAAACAGTGAGTCACAGTGTGTTTTCACCTTTTTAACTCGTCAGTCCTTTCATTAGGAAGGCTATGTCTTTCTCTTGATCAGCAGAGCCTAGGGAAGACCAGTCAAATAATTGACAAGGAAGTAGAGGAGATCTAGAGGCGATCAGGCCGTGCCCTGCGTTTCTGTACGATGTTCTCCAGAAATGTGAAGAACAGGGGATTTCATGTCAGGGTTTCTTCCTATTTTCACCCAGAACGCAAAAGGCTTGCAAAGTAGATTCTTAGCTCTTATCAGTATCTTTATTCTCAAAGCAGACCTGAGGAAAAAAAAACAAAATCCTTTGGCAGTTACATGGCATAGGAGCCAAAGGGAAGTAAATATTTAGAGTTTGGAAAATGTGGATGGACAGTCAGCTGTGCCTCAGCCTTATGCCCCCAGAAAAAGAGCATATTGGCATTTACTACACTTAGTGCAAGCACTAGATATCTTAAAACTATCTTTAAGGAAGTAGTTACCATAACTGAAAACAGCATTCTGCAGAGATGTAAACTGGATTGTGAAAGCTCTATCAATACAGCAGCGCTCGCTGCTGCAAGATCTGTCTCGTGATGACAATAAAACAGCAGTCTGTGGGATAAGACTCAGGATTTTCTTTCATGTTCAAACTTACATTGCCTCCCCTCAAAGAAAACATTAAACTTTCTTTTAACGTGTCATACTTTCACATTATAGGTGCACAGAAGCATGTTCTGGGCTTCAGCTGGACTAAGTATAAAAAAAAGGATTCCATGTGTTGCTTGAGTTAGTTAGCCAAAAATACTTTTTCCCATAGCAGAGAACAACTCTTTCAAATCAAGAATTTTGCTATGAGAAAAAAAGCATTTTTTGGACAACTTCTACTGACAAGGTCGGCATGCTAAAAATACCCACCTGCAGACTCCAGATCCTCTGCGAGTTCTGAGGTACATTCTTCTCATCTTTTTCTTGGACACTAAAGAACCATTTTCTTCACCAGTGTGAAGGATTCACTGGCTTAAGTACGTGCTGCACTTCTCCCAGCTAGAAAATAAAGCTAGAGGGACACGGCCAATCACCAGGAATCAGCTTGGAGGGACGCAACATCTCACGCTTTCCAGTCTATCGGAAAGCTCGGCTAAGAGAAGATGCTTCTTTAAGAAAAAATACCATCGTCTTAATCACCTTTGGTCTGACTATTAGGGAAGGAGAAGGGCAGCTGTAACGGTGAATTGGACACAGACCAATCCAGCTCTCAGAGCACAGGTGATTACGCACTTGCAGCCTCTGGCCTGTGTCTCTGCTCATGCTTTGGACCTGATTTGATCCTTCTACCTTGTTCACAGCATACAAAGTCAGCCCTCAGTGCAGGGCTGATAAAATTTTCTCCCCTTCCGTAAATCTACATGAAGGAAGAAGCGGAATAATTATGCTAATCTGGAAGAGTAATAGCCTGAAAATTAATTTAAATGCCTGTTTACAGTAACCATAACAAGAGATTTCAACCTTACCATTAATCACCAGGGAACTGCATGTCATTTGTCTTCCTGAAATGTCCTCACATCCTCCAGCAATTACACATTATACTCTATTTAGAAGCTATAGCAGCACCTCTGAGTCTACATATTCTAGTAAATTTATAGTTAAAATAATGGATTATGGATTAGCTGGATTAGCTCTTGGTGATAAGCTTGAGGATTTAAAAAGAGCACTATAGTTTTTCATCATTCCCTCTAGTTGTTGAGCACACCTAAGCACACTGAACTCATGAGAATAAGCTACTAAATTATGTCAAAATTATGAAATAACATGAAGAAATACTTTTAATAGTTTACCTGTAATGCAGATGCCCACTCTTTCAGCTGCAGATGTCCACTCTTTCAGCTGCTCCGTCTCTTATTTATGTAGAAATGGCAAAAAACTTTGCTCTAACATACAGAGTCTTACATTCATAGCTCCAAGAATTCTCTATTAAAACTTATTTTTCCCTCATGTTGAGTTAGATGGGTGAAACAGTTTTGCTTATCAGCAGGGCCAGACACAGGTCAGATCTAAGGAAATATGTAGTTTTCTCTAGAGTTTTTCAGAAGTCAGTTCCTCAGTCCTATATATAGGACTGGTTCCCAGTATATAAAGTAGAGCTGGGAGAAACAGATGATATGAAAAAGCAGAGAATGTGAAAGGAGAAAGTTCATGTCAAAAAAAAAAAAAAAACCAAAGCAACATAAGTGGTCTGATTCACAGTGGTAGCTAGAGGATATAGAGAATAACACCATGTGCAAAAATGTTTAAGGAGACATTTTCAGTTGATACCTCTGAGGGCATGCATTTATCTATATATATGATTATTACTATTTAAGGGTAGCAGTTATACCACAATTCCATCAGGCATGGAACTTCATACATGGAGATACTAGCCAAAATTCCTTCTTTAATGAAAAAAGTGTTCATCTTTTCCAGATATGTAGCTATCAAGTTCTTCCAATTCCAGTTCTGCCTTATTAGGCCAGAATGACTTGAACGTCTTTTTGAAGTGAATGCTGCTGCCTCAAGTAGCATCTTCTGCTGCTAAGTTCATTTTCTTCAGCTCAGTGTGATGGATGAAAAAGAACCATTTGAGTCAGTAGCACGTGATTGAACATAAAAAGTTAAAAACTTGAATTTCTGGGAAAGGAGAATGGCTTTGCACTCCAGAGCCGGAGCATTACCTACAGTAATGGAGATCCCTGCTTGGAGACAGCAGGAAACCCTCTCTGAGACACAGCAGGGAGCTTTCTGTCTAGAATTTTACCCCTGCATTTTTATGTTTTAACAAAAAGGCTCAGCTTTCTACTAAGTAGCACTTTCAAAGAACAAGTTTCATTTCACTAAATCCATTTTGTGTGTAACGTTATAAAACCCCTTCACCCCTCATGTACAGCCTTATTAACCACAGTGCTTTTACCAGCCAGCGCCAAGGCACGTCTTCATCACAGCTAATTGCACTGATCATAGCATCATAAGGGAATCTACTAATCAGGGACCATTAAAGTAACTTAGAAGAACCCTGGATGTAACAACTTTTTTTGAGTATTGTTGTAAATGTAAATGTAAATGCTGCAAGATGAGGTGATATCAAAGTAACTTTAATTAAATATATATAGACATTAAAATACTAAAGATTATCTCCAGGCACTGAATGCCTTCAAACTAGCTCTGAATTCCAGGGAAAATGAAGGCAGGCCACAGCCAGACTTCACACTGAAATGACAGCCACGCGCTGCAGTTGAAGGTTCATGTAAATGACTTTAAGAAGAGTTTTATATATGTTGTTCTCAGTATTTAATGCCCCAAAGAATAATTTCTAAATTACTATATGATACAGTTCTTAGAACATGCACTGGGAAAGCTTTTGTAGCTAAGAAAATTATTACATAGTAATGAGCTTTGTAAAGCATAGTTTTCCGTAATAATGAAGAAAAATACACAAATACCATAAATAGGTTCTTTTTCTTTCACTTTCATCTTGAAAAATAACTCGGAACAGAGAGGATCCTTCAAACGTGCCCCACTGCTGCCATCCTGTGGCAGGCACCTGCATTTCAGATCGATGCTTAGAAAGCAGGGAGTAAGGAAAAAGGCCTTTAAAAGCTACTTCAGGAAGCAAAATTTATTCGGGGAAAAAAAAAGGAAAAAAAGCAGTATCTTTCCCAAACGGACAACAGAACTTCATTGCAAGGAATACTGTCCTTGGAAATAATACAGTCCTTTATACTCTCCTAGTAATAGTAGCCAGAGATCTACATTTGTCTGGGAAATTGCTATGGACTCAGAAAGCAACAGGGGTATTTTACAGTCTCAAAGCCTAATCCAGAGCGGAACAATTGCAAGGCTACTTACAAGGGATATCAAGATTTATGAGAAATGAGACTGGACTCAAAGGACAGGAACAGTCTTAATAGTAACCTGATCTCCCCTCTCAACATTTGAGATATTCAAATGCTAATTTATAGTAGAGGAAGCAGAGGAACCACCCTCAAGAGAACGATCCTCATCCTCATCACAAAAAAGGGGCCAATTGGTGACACACTCTTGGACAGGCTCCTGACACACAGCCTGGGCAGCTGCCTCAGATGTGCTGCGGGAGGGCACAGAGCTTGCCTGAGATAGAGCTGGCCTGTCCTTCTCTGGAGATCTTCCGAACCCGCTTGGACGCAGTCCTGTGCCACGTGCTCTAGGTGACCCTGCGTGTGCAGGGGGGTTGGACTAGATGATCTCTAGAGGTCCCTTCCAACCTTAAGCATTCTATGATGCCCCCCAGGCACCACAGCGAGGGAGGTTAAGGTGCCTTGGGCACGAAACGCACAGTGTCATTCCCCCTGGGGGGATCGCTGTTGGAACAGAGCGTTCCCAAATGGACTGATACACAATCAGTTTTTCTATATTACAAAAAGCACTCAATGGGCATCTTATAAACATCTTCCCGAATAAGAAAAACACGAACACTTCCCTTTGCTCCAAACAGTTTACCTTTGCTGAGTTTTTCAACCTGCTGTCTTGAATGACTAAATTATGCCATACTGCTTTCCAGAAATAAGAAGCTGAATATAGAAATTTGCATACAGCACTAGGAAAAAAACCCAACATTAATGCTTTATTCCATAAAGATAACAAAAGGCCTGAACCAAAAATTGATTTGAATAAAAATAACAACAAAACAACCACGAGGTCTGTTGGAATTAGCATTCAGGGCAGAGAGGATTCTGTTCAGCACTTGCAGAGTACGAGAAAGAACAACAAAATACAGCCACAAAAAATATCATTAATTCTCCTGGTTCATCAAGTTTCTTCATGCGTTTTTGTTAAGACTCGACACTGACCAGCTAATGAAAGCTATCACAGAACAATAAATGGAAATAGAAGGTAAAACGTCCAGAGTTAGGCTACAGCTAAAAAGAACAAGAACAAAGGAACAAGATATCACATTTCACCAGCAAAGATAAAGCATCTAAAAGCGCAAAGCATCCCTTTTAGTTGATCAGTCCTATGCGATAAGAAAACTGCTGCAGGGAAGATTCTCCAAGAAACACCACTCCATCGCTGAATGTGCTTTATATAACCCTCTCACTGATATCTACCAACTTGTAAATACTGTGAAAATAAATTGCATTATCTTAAAACTACAAGAGGCAGATGTACCTCGCTGACAATTGGACTTTCCCTCAGCCTCCCCTACGCCTCCAAGGCAAACAGAACACAAGATTCACCTGATGTAAGACTCATGATTCATGTCATTTTGAGATTTCATTTTCCTAATGATACAGTTTTTAAGGGTTTTTGAAAGATTTTGTATCCAGGGATAGCTTGGAGTCACACATGAAAGATTAAAAATGAGAATGGATATCCAGACCAGAAAATACTTCCAAACCTACACAAAATTGGTTACTATTTCATTCTAGCCCCAGCACTCAGAAGATTCATTTTTCAGAATGAACAGATGGTTAATAAATTTGGGCTTCAGTGGAACAGAATTGAGAATACTTCACTAAAAAGTCTTGTTTTTGGAGGTCCTTCCTGGCCGAATTGGGTAGATACTGTTTTAAGTGAAGCTGCTGATCACTGCGGCCCATTACTACCCTAGCTAGATCGGCAGCCTCGGTGCTCCCCGGGCTCTGCACGCTTTGGCACTTCCCGCATTAACACCAGGATCTGAAATTACCCTCTTGGAAAGGTGCAGGCAGCCACAGCGAGTTATGCAGTGCCCAGCTATGGGCTTGCTTATCAACCCTGTTGCAAAGCAGCCAGGAGGCCAGTGGTGGGCCTAGCTGCAGCTTCCAAGTGACGTGTGTGCAGAAAGCAGACCAAGGTGATCCAGCCTGGAAGCTGCAAAGACATGAACTGCCACAGTAAAATCCATGCTCTAAAACAAAGGCTTCAACGACCTGGCAGAGTTTACAGCAAATATTCTTTATCACTATTGTCTACAGCAGCTGAGAGTCGCATTAGACCAGCATTTCTCAGCAGAAGGTAGCTGGTATCAATACTGTTTTTCTGAACTTTCTGAGGAAATGTAAACTTCTAGCATTCCTAACTACCTGGGGCACACTGACCACATTCAAAATGTAATTCTAGCTAGCAAATGGGTAAGCTAATCAAACAAAATATTTGAATCTCATAAAATGGATTGGGTAAAATTAAAGTAATCTATACATATAAATACCTAGTTTTAGATAATTTAAGATGTACTGATTTTAAGGACACTTCTCTCACACAACTCTTCATACCAAAACGGCTTATTTTCAGCAAAGGATAATCCTTGCATTTTTACCAAATCTCTTCTAGCATACCTGTCAGCAACTGTTCTTGGGTGGCCATTTGCAGCTATCACACATTGAAAATACAAAATAACAATGAGAATCCACCTCCTTAGGAAAATACAAGATTCAATAATAGATCTGTAAAAAGGATGCAGAATGGGGAATCTAAAGTACATAAAACTCAGAAAAGCAGGCTTATATGGTTATTTTTATTCGCATTTTTCAGATATACTTTTATATAGGGGTTTGTGTGTGTGTATACATATATACAAAATATTTGCCACTGCTGGCAACTGTTGTTTAATGTCAGGGTTCTATATACAAGGTAAACAGGTACTTTCCAAAATATTGTTTTGTCTGAGGAGGGACATACACTCAAACAGATGTTTAACTGGTCAAAGATCCTTTGATTTTTTTTCTGTTTGTTTTCTTTGAAATTTTACTACTTTTAGTATTTTGTGAATTCATCCAAACCATCCAATTTTGCCACAACACTGCAAATTTTCTGGAAGTGCTTCTGCAATTCTCCCCTTAATTTGCTTCTTTCCTGTTCTATCCTAAATCACTTCAGCCCCCAACAGTAGAACTGGCCATCTCTGAATATCTTTGAAGACAAAACGGGCTCACAACATGCACTCTTTTTCTAAAAAAAGAAGTAAAATGTGGTTACCTCCTAGTTAATTTTTATGTGCCAACAGTTAAAAGAAAGTGTTTCTATACAAAAAACATGCCACGGGAACACCTCAGCTGAAATAAATGACTGTTTTCTTTTTACATAAGCCATTAGCAAAGCAAATACAGCAAATAAAAACTTCCACATTATGGCATACATATTCAGGAAAGCTGTTATTCCTGGTCAGGCTGGCAAGAATCTGTTGGTGGTGAGGTGGTGTAAGGAGAGAAGAATTTTGAGGTCCGTAAGTTTTACCAATCAAAATGAATACTTGCTATAACATTAAAAAAAAAATGATGAAAGTATTCAGAGAAAATTTTCTTCTCAATTAAAACAAAAAGAAACAAATGCTTGAAGACTTATGTTTATCTCTTTAGAAACTTATCTTCCATTATTTTTACATATACAGTATGTAGAGCAGAGTGTAGAATACATAGGAATCCGACGTAGAAGATAGCTTCTTTATTTTTACTAATATTCCTTGTATGGCAATCTATTCTTTAAGACTGGCAAAGTGACTTGTGACAAGTACTTAATGCCGAGGTCATGGGGTAGGTTTGTTTTGCAGGGTTTTAAAAAACACATTCTCATCTGTTTGAATGCAGATACATCATTACAGAGGAGACAGTGCATATAATTTACAAGAAAGATTTGCAGTAAAACTTAGAGATACACAATGACTAAAGGCTTTGTATAATTCTCAGTGGGAACCTTGGTGCATGTCTTTTAAACTGTACATATAGTTTTAAAAAGATATAGCCTTTTAAAATTTTTACACATTGAAGATTTTCAGTAAGATCAAACACTTAATAAGAACAATAAAATTATAGCAGCTAGATGGGAGAATGTCATCTACATGAGCATTCATAATTAAAACAAAACCAATAAATATAGAAATTTTACCTTAGTCTGATGTTTTTGTTAAGCAACAAGGATAGAAAACACACCGATTAAGAAAAACTGTGAAAGAATCTGGATTTGTTCACTTTATGGACAACACTGTTGTATAGTTCAATTTAAGTTATTATTTTAAAAGAAGTGTTGAATATTGATTTTCACCAACACTGTCCCAAAGTTGCTTCCCGAAGAACTCGTCTGTATCTTTATGTACATGCCACACTATGATCCTATGATTGCATTTTTGCTATAGGAACTAAGGATGGATGTAAATGTAGATTCCTTAAAACTAGGCTTATTTTATTTACACTATTCAAATTTTACTTTTCCTTCCAACATCAAAATGTGCAGGAGGATTTAGTACATGCTATACAATGTAAAAATAGACTTTAAAAAGCCAGAACAATGTGAGTAAAACTGTACAGTGTTTGTTCTCTGCTTGAGTTCATTGCACTATCTAGTTTAAGTGGACGAGTTGTCATGCTCAGAAGACTTACTGTAGGATCAGAATATCCACACACACACACAGAGGAGGTAAATGCTTACTGGCTTAGGCATAGCGCCAAATGAAAACAAGATACTACGAGTTATATCCACAGAAAAGCTTCTCATCAAAGGAAGGAGCATGGCTAATTCTGCAGAAAGGCAGCCCTCTTCATGTAGGACACAGCACTGCAAAAGAATAGTAAATATATGCGGTTAGTCCATATAAAAATATTGTATACACAAACTGAAATATTTAATGTCAAGTTCTACCCCATCAGTAACACATTAAATCTAGACTTCAACTGAAACTCTCAGATAGCATCCTCTTCTCAAAAGAGAAATATGTGACAAAAGCCACTATCTTTAACTATTATTACCCAGAAATGAGTTAACTAAAGGTCATGTCTTAAACAGTGCTTTTTGAAGTGCTTTGTTAGAAAATGGAACATTCAATAAAAAGTGAGAGCATGCAGCTAAATTTTAAAATGTGCACTGAAAATCTGGGATTCTAATCCTACATTCTAAATTTGGTGTGTATTTGAACCACAGGGTGGTAAAACAAGACATGTCCTTCATGTGTTTCTCATTCCTTTCACATGTAAGGGACACAAACCTTGGAACAATCCAGCTTTCAAATCAATGCTAGCACAACACAAAAGCAAATAAAGAAGTCAGGTGTGAAAAGAGAAAAATTTCAAAGACAAGAAAATAAATGTTCTTATCTGAAATACTGGTATAATTTAAAAATGGAACACAAGTTAAACTCTTGCTTCGTTAATATAAAACAAAAAAAAATTAAAGGTTCTCCCTGAAGCTTGCAACTTTCTGTCAAATTGGGTTGAAACAGACAAACACTTATGAGACTGAAAAGATACACAACATGACTGTACAGAGGCATTTTCATCAGAAAGCAGCATAAAGATGCATATTTCTGAAATTACAGAAAGATGCTACTACTTTGTGCATTGTGATTTATTTGGCAAGTACAATAATGCATCAAAAGACAGAGAGAAAAGCCTCTAAAAAGACCTGAATGGATACAGTCAATACACAATGCTTTCATTGAAAGACCTAGTACCTGGTGTTGTCTGATATCCAAACAGAACGCAACCAGAAGAGATGACAAAAATATCTGTGCTCCCTGTTTTACAGCTTAATTTGTGCACAAGAAAGGTCACAACTTAATGTTTCCAAAGCACATCATATTTGTTTTGATCAAAGAAGATTCGTAGAAAGACAAGCATAAATATCTCTCATTAGCCAAGTAGTTCACTTTGCTACCAGCTGCAATGTGATAATACACTCTATAAAAATCAAGAGTTTCATAATACCAGTTTGATATTTCTTTCCCTAACAAATGCCTTCCCTCAACTTCTCTCAAACCAAAGATCTGCTTCATGATCTCTAAGGATAAGATACGGTAACCATATTAACACATTAAAGGAGTTATGCTCAGAAAAGTAAAGCACATATGCAAATGCTTATCAATTTCATGTTAGCATATATCTCTATTCTAAATCTACAAATTATACTATGATTCATATGCTAGTGTGGGAAGAATTGCAAAGCAAATCACTAAATCCCTTTCATTATTATTTCAGGATGAAAATGTTCACTGCCAAGTTAAAAGAAGAGAACTCCAAAAGACAAAACTTTCTCAACAATAATTTAAGCTGCCTCAAAAGCAACACAAACTGTACCAAGCTACCTAGAACGTGTACCTGGGCAAACTTCAGGAATTTACATCTGAAAATCTCTTCCCTACAGAAAAGGTCCTGGGGTGAGCTATGTGATCACTGGGAAAAGAGACTTAAGTATGAGAACAAACTGAAGTGGGGATATTTTTAATGGGACACAAGAGGGCAGTAGAAATTGGGAAAAGAGGATCCTTAAAAAGGCAAACATCACAAACTATTTCCAAGCTAGTAATCTTATTTGGAAGTGCGTATGGAAGGAACTTTTTCTGTCCCCTAACGTGAACAGTATAATGCCTCTGTGGAGGCAGTGCCGAGTTGCACTGGCTATTTTTTACTTCTTTATTAAGCTACAGTTTTACAGACATTTGTTTCTTGTTCTAGGGATTTTTACTTCCAGTGCTTCAGATGCTTTAGCTGACATTGTTACAAACATATAATTTTACATGTTACTGGAGGGGAAGAAAGCAGAAGAATAGCCCAGGGTGGTGACATGGTAGGTCACTGGAATTCTCCAGTTCCAGTCCCTTGCTCTAGTTCTTGAGCAAACTGTCTTGCCTACACAGATCTACTCCATCATCAAATGAACATTTGAGTGTTAGGCAATAAACACTCTGTGGTCTTCCTATATGATCCAAATTTAGTCTCTCACAAATTTCTGAATTATTTCAGCTTTTAGATCTGTTCAAGATGGTGACATTTCTATAAAACACTTCAGGAAATTCAGAAGATATAAATGTAATAGCTTTTGCTTCTATCACAAGCAGCAGCAGTGGATTTGGAAAGGTTTCTTGCTAAACAAACACTGGCTGCTTGATCTTATGGTTACATTTACTTTTCTATTTTCACAGCACTTTATTTGACCCATTATAGTATGTGAACAATCCTATGACAATTGTTAGAACAGTATTTTTTCCTCTCATTTTAATTCAACACATGATTCTAAACAATCTAAACAGTGTATCAAAAGTAATGGATAATATCTGGAGAAGATTACCGCTAATTCTGTGGATAGCCTTAAATTCAGAAGAGATTAGATTTTTCTCTTTTTAAGCAGTATTCAGAAAATGAATCTGCTGCTTCAAAAAAACATGGTTAGGGACCTTTAGAAGATTCTTTTTTGCATGTGTAACACCAGAAATGTTAAAGCTAGAAAGAAGGCTGTAACTGCTGACAAGATTCCACACTAACAGGATTCCCCAGAAAGCTCCATTTGCCCTATTTTCACATAGACTTTACTGCCTGCTCTTCTGTTTGAAGACTGGGTAGACCTAGAAACAATTTTCTCTCTGTTTCTTTTGGAAAACAAATTCAAAATCCTCGCCAACACCTTCACCTCACCAATACATCTCAAGTCTTCCCAGAGAAGCAAATGGATAGTTTTGAAAGCAAATCAGTCATTTTACTTTGAAATTCAGGAAGTTGGAATTTCAGGTACAAATGCTGAGATTAAAGTTGCTTCAAGCAATTGCTTAGAATCTTCTAATCCCCCTTGCCAGTCTTTAAAAATAACTTCCAGATAACAGACAGGCGTCTGGGAATATTCTATAGTATCTATGAAGCATCAGTGAGACTTGAAGCCAGAGGCCTTACAGGCAGAAAGAGGAGAGAAGCAGACTGCAACTTCAGAAAGCAACTGGAAGGTCAGGCCTCCTCCACAGGATACATGGGTGCTGCAATCTAATGCCTCCAGCTGAGCTAGCACCATTTATGCAATCTAAACACAGCAACATAAAGCTCTGTGCTGATTAACTTCTATGTTGCTGATATTGTAACACAGACAGACCCTTCAGGAATGAAATTGTTATAGCAGAAGGGAAAAATTATCCTTTCCTTTCAGTATTGAGTGATGCTGGCAAAAGGTTACTTTCTGCACTCCAACCATTTCTATTTTACAATTTTAAAGCAAAAATGCTTCCCACAAAGTGATGAAAGAATGGTCTGATTTGACCTACTGACTCTAACACTCGTTAGAGTGTTAAGTTCCTGCGATTGTCACAACCAGCTGGTAGGAAACCCTTAGTCATTTCAAAGTCATGCACACGCAGAGGCAAAGGTAGGTGAAGAGTACAGTGTCCAACTTCCCTTATGTCATGTTACGGGCTCAGCTCAGCTACTCTTCCAGTAAAAGTTTTCTGTGCAGAAGATTCCTCAGTTTCCCTAGGCAGCCAGGTCTTTGTCTTAATAAACTGAAAGCTTTTCTGGATAACTGTGTCTAAAAAATAGGTTCTCTGTAAAGCAATAAGCTCATCTATATATAGCAAAGCTATATATAAGGTTATAAGGATACATATCTCTCTCTCTATTTAAAGACATCTATCTAACGTAAGGATATTCAGAAAGGGTAAATAAAAACTGAAGCAACCATGAGAATCAACTAAAAGGATCTCCATGCCCTTAACTGTACCTCAACAACCCCTCTGAGCTGTAGAAACGATTCTCTTTCAGCAGGAAGTCTGTCAGTTTCTGCAAAACCGTATGGCTCTCTTTTGGCTATTTTTGAAACTAATAGCACATTAAATTTTATCTACTACTTTAAAATCATGGTATTTTCATACGTCTGCAAGATGAGAATGATTAGAAATTTTAGGGAAAAAAAAAGTGAAATGACTGTATTTGAAAAAAAAAAAAAAAAAAAGGGTTTTGAAAAATATGGCTCCAAATTAACAGAACAATTTTGCATCATACAAAATTGAAGCAGAACATGATGAATTTGGGGGCTGTAAATAAAAAATCAATTTTCTGTACACCTGTTTGCCCAGATCTTGTAAGTTCTGATGTACAGGCTAAGCCTTAAACACTAAAGAAGATGGGACCATTTCTATGCCAATATTAAGTGAGAACAGAAGCATTAGCATAATCTTGGTAAAACTGAAATCACAAAATGACTAAAAGTAATTAAAGAATGTGGAAACTATCTGTAACATTTCCTTAAAGCACAAGACAGTAGCAGTTCTTATTGTTTGACACACTATTAATATACTCAATGCATTAGAATGGAAAAATGTATGACTAGTAGACAAGCCTTATAAAGAAGGGATCACAGAAGGAATAACATGTAAAATAAGTATGATTAAGTATTGACCAGAAGGTGAATATAACTTTTTAAAGTAAGGCTATAACCATTTCAGTTAGTCTATTACCATAGACAATTTGAGTTCTATTTCTGAAAAAAATTGTATATTGTATGTTTTTAAGCACACCATTTTATTTTATAAATCAAGCTGCTCTGTTATTGACATCTTTCAGTTACTTGAAAATAATGCCCTATGTTTCTACTATTTTATACCATCACAAAAATAAATAAATAAACAAAACACTGTATGAACTATATGTTCACAAGCCTCTGATATGAATGTAACAAAATCTAAGTAAAGCTTTTGTCTGAAACAAGTCAACATAATTCATGAGCACTGCAGGACTACTCTTTTCAAATACATATTGCAGTCATTAACAAGGATCTTTTATTTTAAATTGTTACGGATACAAGCTAAGAATCAAACTTACCTTTTAAAATATAGTCTGTTAACAAGCTTGGCACTTTCTCACTATCCTCCTTCATGGCGTGAAGGACTAAAGAGGTAAAGAAAGAAAAAAACAGTAATTCAGATATTTGCTCATAAATTAAAAGATATCAATCTTGAAAAAGAAATCAAAAATAAAAACAGAGTGAGGACGTTTCATGCACTCATAGGGATATTACTACCAAATCAGCAAGAAAACTTCATTAATATCAAAAGATACCATAAGATGCAACATCTGCACCTTCCCCTTCTATAATTCTCACTGAACTCCATAGTAGGTGGATGCATGTAACCCATTTTTCATGGTTAAGCAATTACAGTAAATGTCACCAATCTAAAAATAATACACTTAATATTTCAGTGTTAACTGCTTATCTTAACTGTTCAGAAAAATAATATTTTCTATTTCATGTTTTTCCATGCACTAGGAAGAAAAAAGAAAAACTATTTAAACAAAGGAAAAAGATATGATTTTTTCCCCCTCATTCTACTTCACAGGTGACATAATTCAGAAAATTTAAAATGGGATATTTAAGGTCAGATTTTTTAAAACTTTTATACTGAAATTATAAACCCAATAATACTTTATACACACACACACACACACACACATTTTTTTCTCTCCATTACATCCCCATCAGTTGGTTTTATTAGGTCAATTCGTTCTTGGCTTCAAAATCCATGTAATTCTATGAGGCTGGGCATAGTTGTAACTGTTTTTACTTAACCATTTTCACTATAATTTAGATCTGACTACAGTAAGTAAGCTTTTCAAAACATTGACCATTAATATTCCCTGAAATCTTTTGGTGAAACCTGAAGCTCCAGATAGAACAACCAGAGATTTACACAAACAAATGTAGAAAGCATTTTTAGCATTTCTGACTGTATTTTACCAGAAATAAAAAAGGCCATCCTCTCCATGAAAATCTCTTCAAAAGAAAGTCACAATATCTAAAATTGAAAAAACCTAACTGCTGCTAAGGGTTGAAAATCTTAAAGAAGAGCAGGTTCCATTATTTATCCATTATTTATTTTTTCTCCTTGATCTTTACTCTAAATCATGCAATAACATCAGAGAAGCACTGCTATAAATGAGCTGATGATTTTTTTCCCCTCAAGAACTGCCATTGTTACTAGCTGTAAAAAAAAAAAACACCACTTGAAATATATTATTGCATTTAGAATTCACTTAGAATAATGCCCAAGTGCCATTATTGTGAAGTATGGATAATTTTGTGTTGATACTTCTAAGAAGGAAAAGCTTTTAGAACAACTCATAAGCAAGAACAAAGTTTCTAATCTGCATCTGAAAGAGAAGAAGCAAACAATAATAACCTAAAGACTGAAAATAATTTTTAAGACAGGTATGTAACTATACTATGTAACAAAAAATAATCACCCCAAAAAGAATCACTGTGGATTTTTTAAAAGGCATCAGAGTTTTAACACCTTTTGGTTTCTCATTTGTTCAAAAGGCATTGTGTGGAAGCACTGCATAAACGTTAAAAATAAAAGATTTTTAATTAAACTCTTGACAGTTCAAGAAGGTAAAAAGGCTACCATATTTAAGGAGGATATTGATAGATGATTCTTGTAAAATACTTCTTGAGCATAGCTTCTACTTGCTTTATTACACTCAGCACCAATTTCTAGAACTAAAGATCTTACAGAATATGGAAGACATTCGAGTTTTAAGGAATATAATTAAGGCTGATTATAAACAACATTCCTTTCCTTAAATAACAAAAATGTTTGGAAAACATTGGGCTCTATCCAAGATACTGCATTTACTTCAGAGAACTTTCCTAGTACCCTGAAAGTACTCTTATTATGAAGCAAGCAGCCTAAAGCCCTTTCTCACTCACAATTTTCAATTATTTCTAAGTGATGATTTGCATTCTACAATAGTTTATATTGGCAAAAAATATTAGCTTGCAGACTGGGACAAGAACTCTTAATCTAAGTATGCCAAGCAGTTTACTGGCGAACAGCACCGACCCAGTGCAATTGCCTGTTGTAGGTTTCTCCCAAGCATATTTCAGGTTTGACAAAAAACATTCTGCCCATTAACAAGAAGCTTCTAATTTTATATAAAATTCCTGCTTTATTGTTCTAGAATTGTTAATTCTTTATGAAGTATCATCAACACGAACAAATCAAAAGCACAGAATCATAGCACATAGAGGTGTCATAAACCCCAAATCCCTCATGCAAGGATTTGGGCTTCAAACATAAGAACAAGCAGTTTATTTCAATTTTTATGTTGAAATAAGATATCAGTGTTCATAGCCATGGAATAAGACGCAGCTTTTTTTTTTTTTTTTAAAGTTTTAATGTCTGTCTTAACAACAGCACAAAATGTGAGTCAGGAGGTCTGCAACTGAAATCAAGGATCATGTTTCAGCCACATCACAGAAGGCAATACTGCTAATGCTCTTTACAGTGTACACTTGTATCTATCATTTTGTTAATAAACAATGAAACAACGCAATCCATTTTCAGAATGTTTTGCCCTTTTTTTTTTTTCTCCTTAATATTGAATGCTGACAATAGCTTCAGGTGAAACTTAGAGGATAAAATTTATCTGGAGGAATACACATGGAAAAAAAAACATGATGTATTGTATGAAATGCCAGACAAGTGTGTCTATGTAGAAAAATAAGGCATGTAAATTCTCTATTTAAATGTTTCATGTACTTCAGAATTTATCCAATATTTAATTTCTTTTTCAATAAAATATACCAACAACCTTCTCCATCCCTCAGTCAGCTGTGGAATGAGACCTGTGTAGCTCAAAAGTACTTTAAGGACAACTTAGTTACAAAGCCCTGCACTGAAAACTGGTCAAATGGCATTCCAGCATCTATTTCTTTAACTTCCTCCTATAAATCTAAAATGAGGGAGATGTTATAATCCCAGAGATATCTGTTTAATCATCTTAATAATCAATCATTTTTAAACACAACAACATTTTTAATGCCCACTAAGGTAAGACAGACAGAGAGGACTTAGATTTTATAAATAATTTTTGAGAATAAAACCAAACAAATGCTAAAAGAACCTAATTTTAACAGGGGAACTTAAAGCGCTGTCAAAATTCAGATTTGGCTTCTACTCCCAAATTACTGTAATTTATTGACCAACAAACCAGGGGCAAGCAGGCTATTTTAAAGGTACTCAAATATAATCATTACATGGTTAATTGTAAGTCTCCCAACACTCAGTCTAATTTTCAGAACTTATTAATATAGAATAACCTCAACAAAACATAAGGAACAGGGGTCTGTATTGCCAACTTTCATGATTTCCATAAAGTGCCCACTGAAGTAACATGAGATCTTTGCTTTTTGATTCATACAAGTTTTTAGTCTTGAGGGTGAAGGGCAGGGGAGATTAAAAAAAAAAAAAAAAAGCCAAGATGGTTAAACCTCACAGTTTTAAAGAAATGACCTAGAATAGGCAGGAGAGAATTGTTTGATTCATTGTTTCTGAGCAACTACGGTTGGCAATACAAGGAGGCATATATCATTTGGAAACTTCATATGCTCACTTTTGGTTAATGTTTGAAGGTCTTCAACAGATGGAGGTCCATTTTTCTTCTCATAAGGAATGACAGTTGTTAGATACTGTCAAAAGAAAGAGAGAGTTGCTTTACAGGTATTTCGTGCAATTTATGTTGATTGTATTATCTTTTGCAAAAACTGTAGCCATTAAAAGTCATAAATTAAACCCTTTAAAAAAAACCATATCTTTCAAGATATTAAGATTCAACCTCTCCTATCCCAAAACCAATCTCACAGAATCCAACTTCTGTTTCTTGGCAAATCATGTAAAAATTATTTTAAAATTCACACAGTTGAACACTAAGTTTTCTGAAGCTTTCAACAAGAAATTTCTCTGTTGTATTTCATCCTCACCAACAAGCAGTCCTTCAGAAACATTGCAAGTACTTTAAAAATGCTGTGAAACACAAGCTGAAAGAACAACCTTCCCATCACCTCCTACTCAAACAAGAGCTTTCAAATGCAAATGAAAAATTTTCAAATATTCTCTCCCTCTCAGCCATGCCCGTCAACCAAAAAAAATCAAAAATATGTAAGTAATAGTAGCCATTTCAAAATGTGAAACAAATTTCCTCTTTCCAGGAACAACATTAAAATAACATCCCTTCCACAAAAATACTTCTAATTTGTTCCTGAAACTGAAAACGTTTAGCTTTTTAAAAGACAATAGGCACAGATACAGGCTGTAGCGTAAGCTGCTCACGTTTGTACATTTGAGACAACAAGCATTTGAAAATTCTTCAAACTTGGCATTTCACTGTGTTTCAACAGTCTCAAAAAAGACATGGGATTTCCTCAGGGATTGCTCAGCTCTTAAGTATGAGAAACATTCCCAGGATTTGGATAGATCAAAGAGCATTTGCTTGCACCAGCTCTGAAGCTCTTCTGCACAAAGAAAATCAGACAACTCCACAACTGGATGAAACTGAAAACAGAAACCTCCCAACTCTATATACTTCTACCCAAATGTAACAAGGCAAGTCTAATTAAACCATGTTAGCCCATTATTCGCATTCCTATTTAATTTCTTATTTTTAATAGTGAAGTATGCTGACAGATTGTTTTGGGTCAACTCCATTCGCATTTGATAGCTTTTGTTCTTCTCAGTTTTGTCTAAGTAAATCAAAGTGACAATTTTAAGTCTTGTAGGACTTTCATATCTGGAGTGCAACCAAATTTTTCTTTCAAATTTTTGAAGCAACTTCATCAAAGATTTTTATTAAATGTGCTCGGGCTACATTTTATTTTGAAGCATATATGAACACACGTTCTTAAAGAAGCATTTCAAAAACCCTGCAATTGCTTCTTGCAATGAGAGAATAACACCTAAATTTTAAAAGTAGGGCACTGGTTTAGTAAAGTGACTAAAATCAAACAACACCTTTACTAGGTGACTTTACCCAAATCCCATTCAAGCCTGGTTTTCTAGGACTAGTCAGTAAAGCGCTGATAATATTATTTCCTACATTTCCCCCCTATTTTTCATTTTAAGCTCTTATTATGTATAAGACATATATATTTTTTAAATAGCTATACTCTAAAACCCTAGTTTTAGATCCAGTAGTATCAATAAATACACTACATAGGAAATCCAGAAAATACAGAACTGCTAGACTGATAAAAAGAAAATGATGCTCTGAGAGAAACTTCTAGTCTTTACTGGAAAGTAGGACAGCATGACTTAAAAAAAAAAAAAAAATCAATTCCAATAGAAGAAAACACCTCCTGTTAGATTTTGTCAGTGAAGCACACAAAATAGCCTCTTCATAACAGGCAAGTTTTTGAATAATTAAACATTAAATATCGTTATTAAAAAAAAGTGTGCTAAAAACTCAACAATAGTATAAACATCACTTTATCAGAATAAAGAATGCAATTAATAAGATGTTACAGTTCTGAAAGAAACAAGTATTACTTTAAAATAAACAATAAGAATTATGTTCCTTAGATATCTGTAACATCTACAGAGATACTACTAAGGTTGGGCTTCTGTGCTGTATGTTTCAACATTTAAATAGTTAATAAAAAGATACAAACTTACCTTTAGCTAATATACTATGTATCAGCAATCTGCTTTGCATACAACTGGCTGCTTTTAACATAATGTAGTTTTCAAAGGCAAAAAGATACATGGTCCCTGCATGTTTGTAGATGCTACTCTGTTTTTAGAAATATCAGCTCTGAATATTAGAAGGGAGAAAAAACAAAACGAAAACAAGCAAAATCCCCAAACGATCAAGCTCTGTTTTCCACAGTAAGTATTACCCAAGTCCTCAAAGCTGAAGGCTGAAATTTAACACATAACCTGATATATAACCTTCTTTTGGGCATTAGACATTTATATACATGCAATGTACATGCATGTCAAAGCTGACTTTTATTCTTGGGTAGGAAATAAAAGCTACTATTTCAGTGCATTAGTGCATCAAGTCCTGATTGTCTCAAGCTGTTGAGGAGCAAAAGAGACTGTAAGCTGACTGCAGTCTTGATTGCAATAGGAAACGATTACGTATGTCAACATATTTCTTCTGTGTGCCTTTTTTTTTTTTCTCCTCCTATTTCAACATTTACCTTTGACCTATACATGCTATAACTGGCAATTTTCAAGATCTCAACTCCTACCGACAGTGCAGGCAAAGAATGAGGAAAAGAGAGGAATAGCCCAGCACCTGTTTCTCTCCACCCGAGTTCCCAAACGTGTGGCGGAGGCCATTCTGTATGACATTTGAGATCCCTTCCATGCTGAAGCGCTAAAGGCAGTGAAAACATGGCAGAGAGAAAAAAGGGACAGAGAAAAGTTCAGGAGACTGTTAATGAGCATTTATCGAGACTACAAAAAGAAAGACGAATGACAACAGCAAGCTGTAAGATGCATTTCAGTACATTTCTGTTTGTTCATTAATAAAGCCAGCTAAACTGCTTTTATGCCAATATTTAAATAAGGAAAATCTTCACATGGAAGTCCCAAAATTTCAATTGTATTGTTCAGTATGACTTCTACTTTAGAAATGTTTTCAGGGTCTTATTTTTAAAAATATGAAGTAACATTTTTCATAGTTTAGTTTTCAGAATGGTCTTTTTAAAGTTAATGTTTGAGCAATATACTTTTAGAGCTAAAACTGACACTAGTTTTTCAGATTTTAAACACCTATCAGACACACTGCTTAGAAGCTGTCACTCTCATCTCTACCACTTGGAAGATTTTTTATGCTTTTTTCTTTATGGAGAAAACAAACATAAAACAGAGCCAGACATTCTAAGGTCTTGCATGAGATACCAGTTTCAGCAGCAAACAAGAACTCAAACAGAGGCTGTAAAGCTACTGACAGGCACACCTCAGCATACCCATCTGATGCTGTATTTTCAGGAAGGAGGAATAAAGTGTGCTGAAATACAATATTACTTTGTTTTTTTGAACACAATGAGATCAGTAAGTAAAGACACAGACATTCTAAAGCCATTTTAACTCTATTAGGATATTCTACTTAAAGTAACTGGTATCTTCAAGCCCTGAATAATTGTAATTGCCCCCAAAAATGTGCCCTTGTGAAATGATGAAAAAAAATATTTTAAGTACACAAAAGCCCATAGCCCGTATCAAGGAAAACAAATGATAAAATCTAACTCTATTTGTCAAACTTCAAATTCAGCATCTACAGCAAATGTGAATATGATCAAATATGAAATTGATACAACTTAGAAGCATTTCTGAAAATGAGTTATTTTTTTGGTGGTGGTTGGCTTAAGGCAGTGCTCAAGAAGTGAACCTTGCATATCTATTTCTGTGTGAAGCTTCAAAAATCTGTATTTAATAAGAGTGGAAGCTATTTTCAAAGGAACTTCACATGCTGATTACATAGGAACTAGTCAGTTCAATCCACCTGAAAAAGCAGATGATCTGACCTGTACCTTGAAGCAACTGAAATTAAAGTCCTATAATGGACCTGCAAATATTGATACTTCAAAGCATCAAGTTTCTAAACTTGGGATAAACTATTTGTAAACTACTCTGATCCATTTAAAGTTTCAAAGTATCTATTTTTTTAAATTAGAAAAACACTTTTTGTTTTTCCATGATTAGAAACCAAAAAGGAGTACATTTGAACTTTTCAATTTGTTCTTGCAAAGAAATGAAATTTTTTTTATTGTTTTCCAAAAATAATTTCTTTGCACAAGTCTACCAGAACTTAGGTACACAAGGGATGACTTTTCATTATGCTTGGTATTGGTTTTCAAATCTTATAGAGATATAGAAAACAGGAGGATAAAACTCTCTTATAGCACCCTCCTTAAGATTCAGCTTAATTGGTCTTAACATCACAAAACTTAAGACCCTAAGGGCCTGCCTTCATACAGATCTTGCAACACTTCAGAGTTCAGAGCACATATGAACCTTTAGCTAACAGCAGGTATGAGATAAAACATCTTAATTTCTAAAATTAACTTCCTAACTGAGTTTTTTTGTTTTGTACATACAGTCACCTAATGCTTTGTTTGAATGACTATCGTAATGCACCAAGCTACAGAAATCACATTGTTTGAGTTCTGAGGTAGCAGAATGATGAAGACGAGCACAATTCCTTGTGTGAATACAAGTCTATCAAGATGAACCGCTTAATTTCAGGAAAACAATTTCTAGATCCTAATGGTTAGTAAATGCCTAATGGTAAATAAATTTGTAATGGTAAATAAATGCCTAGAACTTAATGGTTAATCAACCAGGCCCATGTTGTTCTTCCCTTTTCACAAGTCTCGAAAGAAATAACTGGTCCAAGATCAGCCAGGAAATTAGAACTAATTTCTCCAGACCTTTCTTCCAGAGAATACAGACAGGATCAAAACTACATTTGGGTTACATCACAGTTATTTAATTCTTTAAAGTTTAGACAAAGATTCCAAAGAATTAAAGTTTATTTAAAAACATTTATCCTTTACACTTTGAAAGATCATTTTCTGAAATGTTCTTTCTGGGACTGCCAATAAACTGATCATATTTTCTGCATCCTATCATACATAGAAATTCTATCATTCTCAGCAATTATAAGAATGCATTTTCATTGGGAGTCTTGACCTCAAAAACCTAGTATCTCAATGAAAATTATACTGGGTAGACAACAAAAAGTTGCATCAAGATAATGGCCTTATTTCTTTCATTTTCGACCTCCTATCATTCAAATTTGGTCTAAAGGACTTCATTCCTTTGAGAACATAGTAACAAAAGGAAAAACAAAACAAAAAAAATTCTCTCTCAGTACTTTTGCATTACACTTCAACCTCTCTCCTCACTCTCAGAGAGGGTCAAAACAAGTTTGTTACATATTTCAAGAGATCCAGCCCAAGATTTTTTCGGTTTCTCTACACAAAATTAATATGGTGTATCAATATTGATACAGACTACATCAACAAAAATGAATTTCTTGCAAGTCTAACACTACTATATACAGTACAATTCCCATAGTAAAACCAAATACACAAATGTGTTTGCTTTGTCTTATAATGGAGCATATACAACAGTGCAACCAAAGACACTTTCTACAAGAAGAGCATGCTGATTCCAGGCTAAACTGAAAAGAACAAAATTTCTTTTCGGAATATGAATTAAATGTTATATAAACGTGTGAAAAACAGAATCTCAATAGAAAGAGCACGAGTCTCAACTGTGTATGAAAGCATGGGTGAAGGTCTAACAATATGTTGCTATATAGGAGTATTATTTTTCCTTAGAGAAAGACAAAAAACATTTTGAATGCATATATATAGTTACAATGCTATTCTTACCGTGCCAGGCATATGACCTCTTTCCTGTTTGCCATTTTGAGGACTACCATTTTTCAGCTTCTTTTTCTTCTTTGCTGTTTCTTTGTGCTCTCTCTGTTTATTCTGCACTTCGATGAGGACAGAAATGAAGCTGTTTTTCACTTCCTTCTCAAACTCCAACTCATCTCGTAATGCCAACTGCTGTACCAGTTCCTCGGAATAATCCTTAATGGCAGTCTCAATTTCTTCTAGCAGTTCATTTAACTCAGCAACAGACAATCTTTTTACTCCTACAAAAGTTCATATAAAAGCAATCTGTCAGGATTTTAAGCATGAGAACACTTGCAGGAATTTCAAGAAATTTCAATTGAGTGTGATACAGGTTGTCTAGGTGCATCAAAGAACGTTCTTTTCATTGACATTTGAGAAATAGTAACTCCCAAAGACCTGGTTACACTAAAGAGTATAATCTATTTAAGGACATCCCATAGATGGTAGTTGGTTATGATTAATTAGCCCAGTAAATTTGTTACAAAATTGTTAAAAGGAAAAACCCGCAGACAAACACTGGAAAACACAGATAAGCTTACAAACTATTATAAAGCATAGATCTCCAAAGTATCAAAAGGTAGCAGATAAAACACTATCTCATCCCTCAAATTATAACAGCGGAACTCTAGGCAGAAACCTCCTTTTCACTGATTTACTAAAGGAGAAGTGGTGAATCTTGTTAAGGTAATTCTCTGACAAAGAGACACAATTATCTTCAGAGTAGTTAAAGCCTTAAACCCTGTTACAGCAATATATCAGTATAGGATACTTATAGTTCTAAGTCTCAAATAATTTGAACTATTTGCTGCCTGTATTGTCGCTTAAACTATTCTAAGAATGCAGCATGTGGGTTGTGACTTCTCCTTGTAATACTGCATCTTGGCTGTCACAGTCACTGCCTACCATGCTTAGTCTCACCACAGCAGTAACTTTTTGCAAATTCAACTCTGATTACCAGCACTAGCAATGTAAACCGAAATGTGAAAGGGGGGAAGACAGTGGTAAGATTAGCTGATGCCCTGTGAGTGCAAGTAGCAGAAAAGGCACTACAGTCTGTAAGGTTCAGTACACTCTGTAGTAAAAATTAATGTGAGTAAATGCAAAAGCAATTGGCAGAACAGCCCTAAAAACATTTTTCTGTGCATTTAGCATGCATAAGTTGTGTCTCTCCTGTTTGACAGCTTGAAAGAATTTTAGGTGAATAGCCTAAAAATCAGTTGTTCAAAAAAGAGAGAGGCAATTGTTTATGATAGACATGCTGGTACAATCACAGCCTATAAAAGGGCAACACAGAAATTACCTGGTGCAGTGAATGAGGACAAAGTGATTCAAATCCATCTGACTACTATATAGAATCAAATGCAGAAGACTATGTGGATTATACCTTAGGTCTATAGGTTAAAGGACTCATTTGTGGAACTAGAATGATGGCTTTATTTTGGAATACTTTAATCCCCATACAAGAAGAGGATAAGCACAAGCTTTGATTTCCCGCTCTCAGTTCTAAAGATCAGGAGCTCTGCCTTGTCCTAAAAATCCATAGTGAGTTTTGTACACAAAATAGGTAGCAAGAGCTCTCTATAAAAGAAGATGTGAAAGCAGATCATGAGGAACTGGTGAAGAAAGGCAACACTATCTGTCCATGTAACTCAAGGGATCGGTTGGTCAAAACTGGCATTTCAGCCACAAAGATGCAAGATGTACTCCTAAGGCAAGGCAAAATAAATATAATATGGCATATAAAGCAAGCTTGATTAACTCAAAACCTAAGGTCATATGGAATGGTCAGGAAAGCAGGTGATCCTCTGGAATAAGCTACTCTCTGTTTTCACATTCCTGAAATGTGTGTTCTGAGTCACCTAAGAGATCAAACATGAACATGGAATCTCCTCCATAAAACTGAAACAGCAGAAACTGCAGATTAGGTCACAGAAGGTCAGAAGTCCTCTGTATCATCTGCAGAATTTATTGCTGGGCTAGTCTACAACAAAAAACCACCAGACTTCCTACATCACACCATGGGTACATTGCATCAGAGATTGATAGCAGATACTTTGTACCAGGTTAGTTAGCTACAGGTTTCTTTTAATTATGTAATAAGTTGGATTATATTTAAATAATAAACATAGATTCTCTTTTTCTTTTGCATAAGAAAAATCAGGTGTTCCTCCTTAGACCTGTAAATATAAAGTGTTTTTTTTTCTTTTTTTTTCTTAAAAAAAAAACACACACCTAAACAACTGCTTAAGTTTTTTAAAGAATAGAAGGGAAAGACAGAAATGGTCAAGGTGTTTACATAGAAAAAGCAATAGTTTTGTTACTTCTATGTTACTGTGTATCAAGACAAGCTGCAGTGATTGAAAACTCCTACCAAACACCACCACCTTCATCTACAATGCAGCTTTCCAAGACCTTTATCTCCCTAAGCGCGAATAACACACTGCTCTCAAGAAGTGGGTGCAGCGGCCAGGATGGCGTTCGGGATCAGGAGCGGCTTGTGTGGATAACGGTGGGTTGGGGCCATTCTCTGGCGGGACCGCTCACGTCTCACGCCGCAGAAAAAAAAAAAATGTCGCAGGCCCTGGTTCTCATGGGGGACTTCAACTACCCTTGACATCAACTGGAAGGACAACACAGCCAGGCACAAACAGTCCTGGAGGTTCCTGCAGTGCGTTGATGATAACTTTTTGACACAGGTTGTGGAGGAGCCAACGAGGAGAGGTGAGCTACTGGACCTCATGCTAACAAATAGAGAGGGACTTGTAGGAGATGTGAAGGTGGGGGGTAGCCTCGGCTGCAGTGACCATGAGTTGGTGGAGTTCAGGATCTGATGAGGAGGAGGCAGGGTGGTAAGTAGCCTTGCAACGATGGACTTCAGGAGGGCCAACTTTAGCCTCTTCAGGGACCTCCTCAGAAGAATCCCATGGGCTAGAGCTCTAGAAGGTACGGGGGCCCAAGAGAGCTGGTTAGTTTCAAGTGGCACTTCCTCCACTCCCAGCAACAGTGCATCCCTATGTGTAAGAAGTCAGGCAGAGGGGGCAGGAGACCTG
>NW_010581301.1:43121-67262 GCF_000705375.1 Tinamus guttatus
GGCGCGGAGCCGGGGCAGCCGCGGGGGGAAAGGGAGCGAAGGGCGAGGGGGAGCTGGGCTGCCGGGTCTCTGTGTCCCGGGCACCCCGGGCCGAGGGGCGAGGGGGAGCTGGGCTGTCGCGCCTCTGTGTCCCGGTCACCCCGGGCTGAGCGGCGCTGGGGCTGCTCTCACGGCCCAGCCGTCGGCGAGCACAGAGCTGAGCTGGGGGAAATAACTTCTCCTTTATTAGCACGCAGGCACGCCACTTCCCTCCTTTGCTGTCTTTACGCTATGCCTATTTATGCAATAGGTTATTTTTATCTAGAAGAGGCTTTTTTTAAAAACTTAGAACTGTTTTGATCCACTGTAAACTTTTTGACATCCTCAACAAGTATGTGACAAGAAATTTCTCAACTTAGAGAAAGCCCAAAACAAATACAAGATGTTAAGATTCTTTTCATACTTGCCCCTTCCTTACAAGTGAGCAAGTGGAAAACCGACCCCTTGGTTCAGGTTCTCCGTGCCCCACGAGGGATCTGCTGCTCAGTTACTGCCCTCACGAGCTGACAAGCCCTGGTCTGCCTAGGCCTTCCAGATGTGGTCCTTTGTGGCACTGCAAGAGGGTGAGGAAGACAGGAATGCTGCCAGTATTCAAATGCAGGTGAATCGTGGACTTAATATCAGCGCTATGTTGTTTTCCATTTTGTTCCTTCTTCCTAATATCTCAGTTTTCAGTCTCTGTTGAGGACATGCTTTCACAGTGCTGTTTATAATAATCCTGGGATCTTGTTCCTGAGCACTAAAAACAAGCAGTGCCCATTATTTTATATGTATTTTTTTTCCCTCCTCACACATGACCTGAAGGAAATATGGCAGTATGAAGAACATTTAAAGACACTGTTCTGGAAGACATACCACCTCTTACAGCAAAAAAGATGGAATAGTTAACTAGCAAGAAGAAATTACTGGACATAAATAGGCATCTTTCAAATTGCAGAGCTGCACCCAAAGGTAGATAATCTCCAGTAGGTTACAGCAGGCCAAATCAAGAATTTAAAAAACAACTTTGAAGTCAAAATACTATAGTAAATCCCTTTCTGGATACATCTTGTGTAAAAAGTTTATTGGAGTCCATAGGGCTAACATGGGATGAAGATATGAAAAGACTACTTAATAAAATAATATCAGACCGTCACATGTAGGTTTCTGTATCTGTTTAGGTTTCTGTATCTGTTCACCTTGGAGAGATGTGAACACTGGGGCCCCTGTTTATAGGTTAGCACTAGAGTCCTGCAAGTAGCTTAAGGACAAGCTCTTCAAGTTTAACACGTGGAGGTGAGAAGAGTGGGGGAATACCAAAGAAACAAAGAGCAGCTAAGTTTTCCAGAGTAGTAAAAGTAAGGGCTGGCTGTGGGAGTTTCATTATATTATGATATTGAATCTTTGTATAAAATATTGGGTGGAATTCAACATATCTAAAAGAATGCACATGAGGGCGGAGACAACCCCCCTGGCCTGTCCTAGTCAAAGTCAGTGACGGGTTTCATAGTAACTGCTCCTACTTGGGCATTTTGGCATAGTGCAGCTTTCTCTATGAGGATACCAACTGGGTGGTCAATAGCAGTCAAACCAGTATATATATGTGTGTGTGTGTGTGTGTATTGTATATATACATATATATAGACATGTATAATGCTAGCTCCAGGTGCACCATCTTTAAACAAGATGGCCATTTTCAGTCCCTGCGTCCTTTGATGTGATGGTAGGGCTAAGCAAAAGGTATGGAGGAATGGCTCTCATACAAAGTGCTTAGGAATTTACTTCACAGAGAAGGGGAAAAGGAAAATGAGGCCTGTAAGTTAATGGGTGGCATTTAGATAACGATCCACTGTTTCTCATAATGCAGAAAACAAGGGATATCAAATGAAAACTTTAAAGGAGCAGGGTCAAAACAAGAAAAAGTGGTGATTTTTTTTCCCCACACATCATGTTGTTTAACTGAGAAATGCCGTGCCTCAAGGTGCTGCAGACCTTTACATCAATTCCATGATTTTATAAAAATGAGAAAGAACATTGTGGGCTAATATGGACATTCTCTATGGCTTGGGAAGTCCTTGGAGTACCAAATGCTTGGAAGAAACCATCACGTCCTCTTCTTACACTTTCCAACACATCCACCAGTCACTGTACTACCTTTGATACCACCCTAGACCTTTTATTTCGTTTAATTTTTTAACGTAACATTTTATTTTTTTTTTTGTTTTTTGCTTTTGTGTTTTGATTATGATAAAGCTCAGCTTTGTTTCTTTTGGCATCACAAAACGTAGTTGAGATTTCTATCCTTCTTGCTGCTGTAACTCTCCTCACTCCATGCATCAAAAACAAATGAGTGAAAAGAAAAACAGCCAAACAGAAAAGGCAAGTTTAACCCCTGCCTCTGGTTGTACAGAGGGAGCTACGGAAGAGCCATTCAGCTCATACCTCAGCCCCACACGACTGTCTGTGACCTGCATGATAGGGGTGGTTAGGCCAGATGGCAGAATCCAACTTGGAGAGATAGTTAGGGAGTGTTGGAACAATCTGGAATTCCACAAACCGCTCTAAGGTGAAAATTCCTTTGTGTAAAATTCAGAACTTTCCTGAACTGAAGTAATAGTTATTGAAGGATTATTTTCCTATACTTGTCCTGAATTGTTCTGGACTAAGGTCAGCTTGACAATGTATGAGTTCCTACCTGAAGGGAAAAATAAAATCAAGATTAAAAATTAATACCTCAAGGACCACTTCAGGGAAATAATAAGCATGAACATTTAGAAAATATGCACTGATAGGTTTAAAATTTTTTTTATTGTGCTGCCAAGAGCCAAATTACAAGAAACCGCCTTACAGTTAAAAAAGTAAACAAGCAATCTGCTGGACCGCAGTGCACTCCGAGTGCCACATATGCATCTATTTTTCAGAAAATTATATTTGCATTTCTCTTACAAGAGCACAACAGGAACCAAAGTAAAAGAGTGTAATGGATACAGCACATAGGATAAATCATATCTTTAAAATAATAATAATAATAAAATAATAATAATAAAAAACATTTTACACCATGTCCTATATCCTGCTAATATTTTCAGAATATAGCCTTGATTGTAAAACAAAAGCAAGCATTTACAATTCTGGATAAAGACTGCTTACTCTTATGCAAGGAATGGATGTTTTGTCTTGACAAAATCTTTGCAGTAACTGGACAGAAACATCTCTGTTTCAATATCAGATTGAGTACAAAACACTGGGGAGACTACATTTTTTCTTATTTGTGTTTGGAAACTGAAGTTATATAAGCAGAAAAAATGTTGACCCTTAATGATACACTTTTTTTTTTCTTTGATGCAAACAGCTAGAACACCTTTTTGATATTCTAAAACAAAAAAATTGTTAATCTTCAGATTAATAAATTAGGTCATTATAATAATAAATTAGGTTTTTTTTCAGTTTTAAAGTTCAGCAACCTCTGACCAAGTATTTACAACAATACTTGAGAGTTCCTTTACAAAAAATACATTTTCTTTTCACATTAAGCATACTGGGTATCTGTGTCTTTTATGACAAGCATTTGTAAAAGAAAAAAGGCAATGCACAAATGGGTAATTAGTATAAAAGTGCCAAGACCTGTTTGGAAAGTTAACATTGTATTATACAGTCAGAGTTATAAATGAGGCAAGCTACAACAAACTTCCAGCTTAATGTGGACAATATTCCAGTAGTTGTTTCAAACAATTGTTTGAAAAAACAAAAACAAACCAAACAAAAAAAGAAAAAACAAAACCAAAACAAAACGAAAAAAAAAAAAAACAGAGAAAAAGAAAATCCAGGAGCTGATGTTATTCTAAGGAGCTGATTAGTGCTGCATGTATATCGTCATCAGTGTCTCTAGCCAATGCATTCATTAAAAAGCCTTTTTAAGGCCAAGCAGGAAAAGAAAAATAAGAAACACCCTGAAACGTGGCGAGTAGCAAGAGCAGCTCTGGCTGCAGCCGCACGCGCAGCCCCGCGGGCGAGCGCGGGAGGAGACGCTCTTTCCTCGGCCTGCCTGGACTCCCAAGCGCTTAAGCACTGCTATGGAATGCCTGTTTAGCTGTTTCTGCTCTGGGTAAAATCTCTCTCAGATAAAAATACATTCAACGAGAAAAAAAAAAATAGAAAAATATATACTGTATATATAGCGTTTTATATATACAGTATATATGTATAGTGTATATGCACATGCACCTAGGTATACATATGTATACATACATACCTACGTGCCTGTGTATATACATATAATATATACACAAACATACAAATACTTTTTGTTGTTTTTTAGCATAATTATATTTACATAAATATTCCTATAATGCTAAAGTTTAAAGAAGCATGATCTCCTTTTTCTTTTTCTGAGCTTCAAAAAAGGTGCTTGAGTAATATACAATTAAAATTAAGCAGCTTCCTAGCATGGAAGTAGTTTCTAAATCTGCATACCAGTAAATAAGAACAACAACAGGAAATAAACAACAACCTTAAAACAGTCTCTTTTTTTACTCTCTTTTAAGCAAGAGCTTTGTCCAACAAAAATATTTTTCCTTCTCCTGTATGAACAACCAGAGATTGATACAAAATAACAAAACAAAACCACAACAGACAACACAAACAAACAAAAGCCCCTGGAACTGCATGGTGTTCTTGACTTTTCCTTCCTTCCTTCAATACTGCTGTCAAAAAGATCCAGTGCTCATATCAGGAATTACTTAGGCCTCAGTCATTTGCTAACTCTGCCAAAGTCAGGCTAATCTAGCCAATCAGCTTTGAAGAAAACAAAAATAAAAACAAAAAGCAGCACAAGGTATAATTTTATACATCCTTAATAAACCCACCCTTTATTTTCTGCTATAACCTTTTCCTTGCTATTTCATTAACTACTGCAGCTTCTCATCATATAGAAAAATATTTGCAGCTACACCACACCTGTGATGTGACAAGTTCTGTTCTAGGAGTATATTATTGTAGCAACAGCTGGAAAAAATGACAAAAAAAAAAAACACAAAAGAAAAACCAAAACAACATCAAAAAAACCCAACAGACCTTTTCATTTTTTTTTTCATCTGGGGTTAGACTTTGCTTCAACAGATGCAGTTTCAGAGCAGCAAGAAAAGCCACCATCCTGCTGCTCAGTAATACTCTTTACTCATTTTCTTCTGCAGCCAGGCATGAGCAGCCTGTCTGCTCTGAAGCTGCCTTTTATCTCATTGCCTACCCCCAGCTTCCAATTCCCCCTCCCCAAAAACCTCTATAGCTATATGTTACAAGCAAATACATCTCAATAAGTTTTAAAACTTTGGTTCTAAGAAAACACTTGGTCAGTTATCTCAAGGAAAAGTAGGAATGCTTTTTCTGGCACATTGCAGGAGTCAGAGCTCATCCCAGTAAGGTCTTAGAGCTGTACATGTAGTCACAAATCCAATACAATCCACTAAGCAAGTGCACAATTCTAGTTTTATTTTAATAGCAGACTTAGTCTCTCTCTTTCTCTCGCTCTTTCTTAAATCCGTGAGAAGGGTGCAATTCTTCAAACTGTTTGATAGAAATTATCTGCCTGTAGGTTGTTCTGTTTCTGCATGCTGTAAAATCCACTGTATCTTGAGTCTGGGTCTGCGATTCTTAGCATCCTCTGTGAACTGTCCACCTGGACCATGGTGCCTTTCTTGCAGTCCACATATACCAGCTGATTGTTCAGGCAAGAAGGCTGTTAGAAAAGAAAGGGAACGTTAAAGCAGTTTGAAGATTTTTTGTATTACAACCGTAATTAAAACATGTTTGTGGTACAAGTTCACATACACAAAGGAAACAATCGGTGAAAAAGCAGTCTGGACTTTTACTAAGCTTGGTGAAGGCTACACCAGGCACAAAACCAGACCAGACCCCTCTTCTGGCACCTCATTTTCTTCCTCTGAGGAAATCAGGCCAGAAGGAATGGTTAAGTAGCACTCTATTAACCGAGCACCACATATTCAGTAATCCTCCAAGATTTTTTTTTCTCCAAATTTAAAATAAAATGGTTTATATGTATATTATATTTTTTAAAATTCTTCCCAGTTTACACTATGTTCTTCAGAGAGTTTGGGAACTGGATTTACACAGAACTCCTGAGGCTCATGGAGGTTAATGGGAGTTGGCAGAGAAAGTAGGAAATGCAAAGAGCTTGCTAACTATGTGGAATCAGGGCCAGCCATTAACAGCCAACTGTCATTTCAAATATCTTTTCTATAGACTTTCAGTACTGAGTTGATGGCAATTTTTATTTTCTAATCCCTGTCTGTTTTTAAAGAGTAAGTAAAAAATACATCAGTAGTGCTAGCTTTTTATACTGTTATATAATATGTACTAAAGCTGCACAACAGTGGAGCAGGTACCTTTTTTTTTCCTGGCAAATCCACTGCAACATACCTGCTGTGTATGATGCAAAATGACAAGAAGCTAAGCAAATAGGAGAAATGTAGCATATATTGTATTTCTCAGTGTCAGAGGGGTATTTTGTCATCTTGTGTGCAATTTTCCCATAGACTAAACACAAAATCTTAGATTAGATGGAGCTATTTAAGATGCAACATATAGCACACAGTGGCAGAGCACATAAACATCTGTCAAGTCGGATGACTTTGAGGAGAGACCATATAGCATTTGCCAAACATGAAAGCTATTGCCTAACTACATAACTGCAGTTACAGGGGAGGGCTTGGTTTTAGGGAGGTGTTTTTTTTTTTTTTTGAGTTTAATTTCTATATAGTGATTAGAATAGGGAATTACCGATTTTCTTTTGGCAACAAAAAATGATTTAGGAGAATAAATAAATAGGAACAATCTGATGGATGTAAAATGAGTTAAGACATAGGGAGAAAACGATTTAAGAGTGTTCCTGTGCTGTGAATTCAGATGCACCCTCCACACTACTGTAGTTAATCTTGTTTTCCTGGAGAAGTGACAACCTAGGATTAGACATCAAGACGGCACCTTCGTTGGGGCTTTGTAGCAGGACACGGGAATCCACTGCTTCTTCTGGTTGACGAGCAGGAGGACTATGATGAGTAAGAGCGCGATCATGATGGGGATCGTCACCAAGGCAACGGAGCTGACGGATGCGTCGTCGCCGGGATGCGGCCCGCTGCCGCCGCGGTACTCCCCTTGGAGGTGACTCATGTCTGCAAGACACACGTTAGCATTGCTTACACGGAGAAGGGGCCTGGACCACGCGGAAAAACACATTCATAAAAGTCGGAGGTCTCGTCACTCAAGTAAATATGTACTTTACCTCCTGAAGCGTCACCTTATTTATGCTTAGAACAACTGAAAGCTAGTAGCCAATATACTGATGGTGTTATTCTGGAAAAGGCCCTAAAAGATGAGTATTGTATTGAAAAATGAAAAGGTTCTTTAATTAAGAAAGGTTAACGGAGACTGTGTCACTGAGTGTTTTTCTTCCCCTAACCTGGAATAATGATTTCAGCCCAGTTTTAAACAAAAGATGGATTTACCTAGTTAAAAACTTTACTAGCTTATGTCATCCTGTACCCGATTTTCCCTGAAGTACTTGTTCTTCTATGATGTATGTTAAGTTGGGCTATACATTCTCCCAGTTCTGTTTTCCAGTGTAAGAATGTCAAATGTATTAAATCTAGGTTCACCTACTCCAGTGGCTTGATAGCAGCTTCCTAGCTTTTACATCAAAAAATCAACTGCAGAATCAACCCTCATTCATCACTTTATGCTGTTCATAATTCTATAGAGCACTATCATACCAGCACAGATGTCTCTTCCAGGCTGAGGATGTAGCGATAAAGAGACCAAATTGCAGAAATGTGGTTTAATAGTCTGACTCATCTATACTGAAAGCCAAGTGCATGTAACAGTTACTGCCTTGCAGAATATTCTAGGATGGCTACTTTTTTCAACTCAGTACACAGAACAGTGTGAGTAGATGCATTAAAACATTGGGAATAAACACAGATTTAGATTATTAGATATTGGATTATTATGTATCAATAATAGATTATTAGATAAATATTAGATTTGGATCAGATTATATCAGATCTTACCTCTATGAATGTGGATGATGTCATTTTCACTTGGTGTTGGCCAGTTTGGTACTTCCAATTCAATGTCTCCTCGATGATTTGTCTTCTCAATGGGGATGTTAGTAGGTTCTGGTACGTACATCTCTGCAAAATGAGATTAAAGAGCTTCATAATCTCCAGACTTCTTTCTAGTGCTGCTCTGAAAATGTGTTTGGACATCAGCAGTTCTTTGTCACATAAATGCTTTCACTTGTTTTAGATTTTGCATCATTATTGATATGGGATTTTGTTTTACATTTTACACAGTATCCTTACATATTGAGAGGACTGCCAAGATTTTAGTGTGTGTTATGGATTTTCTACTGGTTCACACTATCATTATTCTAACGTGAATGGAATGATAAAGCCTTGTGAACACAGATGGCTTTGAAAATACCATTTTGGAATATATACTTCACTGTAGCCTAGCTCATTTGTGATACTTTAACAACAAAAATGGCAAGGGAAGAGCTACATCTTCCCAACTGATACTTAATTGACACTGATGGCTTTTTTGACTTCCTTTTTGTTTAATCCCCAAAGTAGGAGACATGCAAGAGAAGGTACTGCTGAAGCTCCCTAATTCCTCTGTTAGAAGTTATTACCAGCTGACTGAAATACGAGCAAATACCTGCAGAGATAGGCCAGGACTAGAACTGAAAAGGAGTTGCGATTCTTGGGTCTGCTGTGTCTAGAAATTGCATATTACATTTCAGCCAAGTCAAAATGATAAATATGGCAATATAATATCTGAAAAGTAATCAGATTCTGAAGAGACAGAAATGTTAACAAGTGGATCAGCAGAGGTGCAAAATACTCATTTGCCTACTTCACTAATACTTTTCCATAGAGCAGGGGCAAACAAGGCTAAGTTTTCTGGGTCCACAGTTAGTTGTTTGTGTATAACTTTCCTGTCTCTTAAGAATAGTTGTTTGCCTGAATCCTTACACTAAAATCCTTATTGTCTCTTAGACACTGTTCAGCACGGGCTAAAGTTTAAAACGCCAAGTAAAACAAAAAATCACCAGTTTTGGAAAACAGCAGCACCGTGTTCTGGGTCGCGCCGCATTACCTGGACACATGGGGCAGCAGCTTCCCTCCACGTTGATGGGCTCGGCGCAGGGCAGGGGTGGGCAGCTCACGGTGGAGCAGAGGGTCTGGCCCTGCAGGCAGTAGCAGTGTGTGCAGCTGTCGATGTCCCAGCGCTCCTCGTCGGCGTAGGTTTTCCCGTTGAAGTGGCAGACTACTTTCTTTGGTACTGTATCTTCTGGCGAAGGAAAACAGTGTCATCAGTTGTAATGGCCACTTCCATACAAACACTGTCCTTTTCCAAAACACTAACGTTATACGACAGCTAACGGAGAAATCCCAGAGACAGCTAAAAGACTCTCCACATCTTCCAAAACATCCTTTACAGAAGTGCCAGTTTGCTTCTTTAATAAATATATAATTACTCTGAGTTTTTGTCCTCTTTTTCCTTGTGCAAGAGGAAGATAAATGATTTGTACATAAAATTATGATATCAAAACCCAGTGGAAATTAAAAAAAAAAGATTTTTTTAAATGCATGACTGCAAATCACAGCTGCTACCTTCATTTTCCTAGGCAATCCTATTTAACCAAGAAAGACTACGTTCAACTCTAAACTATCAAGGCTCAAGAAAGGTGATCTCCTTCCAGAATACTCGAAGAAAAGACCAGTTGGTAAAAACCACATCATAATTCATTACTTAGTAAGTGCTTTTTAGAAGGATGAACAAGGATAAAAATCAGAATAGCGGCGCTGGACCCTTTGACTCCAGGTGCCCAGTGCTATGGGAACACGAGCACAGCAAAAGGATGGAGGCCACATCACCAATGAGCTCTGCGAGAGCAAAGCAAAGGTGCATTAAGAAATCCACATACAGGAGACAGTACATAGCTCGAGCTGTCTTTTCTTAAGCCTCCTCTTACTTCACCAGTGAATCAAACACATTTGATTAAAAACAAACAAACAAAACAAAAGAGCCTTTGCTCTTTCATCTTCTCTGAAGTAGGAGGTCATCTTCCCAAAGGATAAATTTTAAGATTTGGAAAAACAGCAGAAAGAATCCAAAGCTTGCAATATTTTAAACTTAAATTTATATTGCTCTTGTTAGAAGCTATCATGATCTGTACCCAGAAGGAAACAGAATAAAATAATGCTAAAAAACAGCATCATTTAGGAAACTGCAATAAATTAAGACCTTTCTAAAGATTTTACCTACTGAACACTTTATCAATTATTACATAAAAATGTCAAGGAAGACTTTATCAAGAGGTGTTTCACAGTTCTCAAGAGCTAAAAGAACAGTAAGAAACAGCAAATTAAAGACATCAATAGCTCATCAAGGCTACATATTTGAAAGGACCTCACAATGCTCTGGCAGATGGCTCCAAGGATGAATCATTGTTTATACACAGACAAGCTGAATCACATGTTCAGTTAACAATTCTCAAAGCCCATCAATTTTATGCTATTCTTTTTTATTACATTATTTTTCACTGAGTATATCCCTACTGCTTTTGGGAATGAAGGTTACGGAAATCAGTTCTGAAAGCTTTCTTACAAATACTATAAACACTTAATTTTATTAAGTCCATTACATCAGCTTCTTCCATTCCACAACTTTGCACTGAATTGCAGTTGCTTTATTAACACTTTATTCCATTAAATGGATATATTTCATAATACTTCATAGTTTATCTTCTGCAGTTCTTACTAATATTTGACTATTATACATAACATATAATCACATAAAAGATGCACTATCTGGCCTTTTTAAAAACTGAAATATTTTTTAAGGAATGTTTTCATCTATTAAGCTAAATTACCAACTGTAAGTTTTTAGGAGGATGTCCTGTCAGGTTGATATGTAAATTACACTTACATCTTCTTGCACTTCTACCTTAAAATAGCAAAATATGATCCTCAAAGCTCCCTATGCAGACTCTGCTCTCTGGTCCAAAGGAAGGTACAAACTACAGCCCCCTCCAAACAGGGAAACATATTCAAATTAGGAAATAAAACTTCTTATTCCCCAAAAAGGAACAGCAAGCTATAAATTATTTTTATTTGCTCACCAATACAATAAGGACAACATTGTCCCTTTCTCAAAACAGGTTTCTCGCAGGACACTGGTGGGCAAGACTCAGAGTAGCATCTGATCACCCCATCCATGCAAATGCAGCTAGTGCACACATTGGGCTTCCAGGACTCCGCTGTCAGAAAAATGTCTCCTTCATCATTTTTGCAGTAACTGGGCATGCTCTCATTGCTTGAAGAAGGCGGCTGGAGAGGCTCATCTGTGAAAATAAATAGGGCAAGCTTTTAACTAAGAATAGCCAGATTCCCTGACATTTTCTCTATAAAAAGTTTACTTGGCATATATGTTTCTTATGAGTCTAGGACTGCAGCAGAATCCTAACACACTGGACCATTTTCACATTTAAATTTAAAATTTGAAGCCCAGCTTCTGCCTGATCAGTTCAAGTCCTTGAACTGGGAGTGTTGCCAGGTCCAAAGCCATCATGCAGCTCTCATCTTCATCAGTGGACAACTAACACAACTAACTATGCATTAGTCATATGATGTGTAGAAACACATGGAGCTTGACAGGGCTCCATCTCAAATCCAATGGACCTGCTTCAATTTTCATACCCTCATGCTGGGAGACACACCCTTCTGAATAAACCACATCCTACCAGGCATTACGGACCAAGAATTACAATTGTATGTGCTCAGGGAACACAAGAAAGAGAAGAAAAGGAAGGACTCGAAGGGACTGAGATCAGGTTTCCAGTTTTACTGTGTAAGTGAAGAGATCAAGCTCCTTATACAGTCAGTGAAGAAAGATCAACTACTCCAAAACTTATTTTGAGATTAAGCCGTACAAATATTTACTGTTGCAAACAACAATAAAAAAATGAAAGTCAGGAAAATTGATTAACTTTTCCACTAAAAATATTTTGTCAGTGAGGGGTAAAAAAAAAAAAAAAAAAAAAAAAAAAAAAAAAAAGGCAAAACAGCCTTTTGATGTGAAATATTTAAATTTTGTTTTTAATAAAGGCAAAAATATCTTCTCTGAGAGCTTACACAGAATTCTTGAATTTGCACTAATTTCCACAGCAATGAACTCCTACATTTGCTACATAAAATATGAATTCATGCTTATTTATAATTGCATCTCTCCTAGGGAAAGCAAATGTTGTTGTTTTCTTGACATTGTGGGGTAGTTTGTGAGGAAAAGCTGGCACACCTGGAGGGGTGGAATGCTTTGATATTAGGCAGTTACTTTCAAGTCACTCTCAAATCATGCCAGAAGGAGGTAAAAACAAGCAGAAGCATTTCTGTTATGAAATCCCAAACAGACAAGATAGTAATAAAAAAGATCAATTCAAAACAAAACACACAGAAATGAAAAGAGACAAGCCTATAGCTGCCTAGCACTCTGATTACTTCCAACATTTCTTTAATCCTGTGTTTTTCCAAAAATAAGCCAGTGCACATTTCATAAACTTTCTAGCTACGGATGCTGGTTCTCATGCAATCCTTACATTATTAGATTGCCTTCAAAGAAGAGAGTTCAAACTTCAGAACCACAACATCCCTTACATGTAATATAAAACCTGTACCTAAGGCTAAGCTGAAAGTTGCTTGGAAATATTTCCCTGGGCACTGTGGGCGGCAGGAATCCTGTGTGCGGGTGGGGTTTTGGCAAAGCAGGGGGGGACAGACTTCAGTCTCACACAGGACACGTCCACTGTGGCATGTACATTGTGTGCAGGAATCAATATTCCATGTCTCGCCCTCGACAAAGTATTCCCCACCAGGAGCGTGGCAAATAGATGGACTGGTGAATTCTGGCTTCTGCACAATTATTTCATCTGTGAAGACAAGCAAAGAAAAATAATGGAGACTATACTGTGTAGCAAATATCCCTAACCGTCATTAATTTCTCCTGGGTATTATTGGTAATATTAGGATTAAAAAAAAAAAAAAAAAAAAAAAAAAAAAAACCAACTATAAATTCAGAAGAGTTTCATTAAGAGCATAAACAAGTCTCTTAACTCTATCTCATAGAAAAACGGAGGAAAAAAAATCAAACATGAAACAACTGGGAACCAATACATGTATATATGTATAATTTATATATTTATACAATATATAAAAATACATAAATCTGAGAGAACTTCAAGCACTCTTGGCATTTCAGAAAAAAAAGTCTGCCATAAGCTTCTTGAGTTAGTTGCATCAGAACCACTTGATGCCAGAAAAAAAGAAACAGAAACAAGGTACATGGATGTATTTCATCTAATGATTGTTTTATATAAAAACATATGTAGTCTTTGAAGTAAAAACTGAACCCCAAGGAGATCTTAACAGCATGTAGATTAATAATCCCTGTGGCTATGTCTCACCCAGTGAACCTTAATTCCTTTTCACACAATTAATTACATTACTTCTTCCACTGTGGCTAAAGACTTGCACAGTTTTAAACCAGGTAGTTAAGAAAATAAGATTTGACTTCCTTTAAACTAAGAAAGGAACTGAAACTGCTTCCCATATTAAGCATAAGTGCTCTCCAACCATTCAGGTATTACAGAAATGGAGGAACTCTCTTTTTGCCTATTGGTGTTTTAAAAGAAAAAAAAGAATGAAATGTCTAAATGCCTCCCAAATTAAAAAAAAAAAAAAAAAAGCATTCAAGGACCTAAAAATCAAGAAAAAGTTCTGACTAATATGCAACTCTGGAGTCTCCTAACTCCAGCTAACTGCCAGTTTATCATGCTGATTGTTATATGCAGCTCCATGCTGCAATACCAAGTTTCAGGCTTATAAGAGAATGGATTGAAGCTATCAGACTGGATTTGAACCATCTAATATTTGGCAACTAAGTTAAGTGCCTACATTAAGAAATTGGCTTCTTCTTTATGAAGAGAAGGGAAGAGAAAGTACCTTCTAGGTAAAGACTCAGCAGCTCTAAAACATCTTCTGAAGATCCAGCTCTGCTGTTCATCTATAGAGAAGCCTAACGTGAACACCACCGTACACCACATATCTTGATTAAGGCAGAAAGTTTAAATGAATAAGCTCTTCCAGTCATTTATGTAGCCCAACACTTATGAGTATTTTCAGTTCTCTTTGCATTCTTAGTACTGCTGTATGTTTCTGGAGAATGAAGTTCGTGTCCTTTGCTCTTTTATATGGCTGACAACAGGCAGACAACTCAATTACTTTTTTTCATTTCTGGAGAATGATAGAAGACACTCAAGAAAACCAACTCCAACTTATTTTACCCTATTCAGAAAGTATTCGTGCATTGATTCTATGATTTGTTCTTTCTGTATTCCATCCACAAGGCTAAGGAAATGTGTTATCCTTTGGGGCCTTACTTTCCCAATTTTTTACATTTGTGAAGACCATACACATTTTGGGAACATTTACCATACCTGAAGTATGATAGCTGGTCTACTGCCTTGTCACTATCTGATTTTTCATTTCAGCTGTTGCAGCATATTGTTGCCATGCAATGTCACCACATTTTAGGCACCAACATCAAAAGCTGATTTGGCAAAGGCAATACTTTCTCTAAAAAATTCTGAGTCTATTTTTTGTATTTGAGTCCTCTATAAAGTCAAAAGCCAGTTTTACTACAGGTTATATGCTGCTTATTATCAGAAATGTGCAATCAGACAGTACTGCTGTACATATGATATGGCTTACAGCTCCCTTGCCATATAATTATTGTAATTGAAATGCTACAAACATACAGCTATTATATTCCTGAAAGAGCAACAAGTTAATCAAATACACAGTCTTTCTGGGAAACACAGTGCTTCAAAACACTAGAAGTTAATAACTTTCTAAATCTTAGGGGAAAACTAGGGTTTTCCACAAGCATTACTGCTATTCACTTTAACCTCATAACTAATATGCAAAAACATGGCTATAATGACTGTTTTAGCAGTCGAAGTGTGTCTGCCTCTCTTGGAAACTAACTAAAACTGATTGCCTTTAAAAAAAAAAAAAAAAAAAAAGGCAATCAGAGCTCCACACCCATCTCCAAGGTGAAAGCATAAGCAAGCAAAAGGCGTTTTAATGCAGCCATCACATCAGGAGGCACAGTGCTTTCTGCAATGCCATTGTTGTAAAACTTGCCAGAGAATGTTAAGAATCTCCCCTTTCAATACAAACAAAACAAAAACCATAAAACAAGTGTGAGTGTTTATGACTGCAATATTACCCTTGAAGCCATGAGAACGAATGTAAACACTTTCTTCCGTCTGAGAAAAGACACCTCTGTGAGATGCCTTTTCCCTGGTCAATAGGTTAACAATGCAACTGAAATCAGGCACTGCTGATTATTTCAATATTCTTATATCAGACACATTAATCTGATGTGCTCACAATCTCCCCTTTCTAAATTACATTCCTATTTACTGAAAACCATGATACTCATTTAACATGACCAGAGGGGAATCGATACCCTGCCAAATAAAGTCGGAAATATCAGTAACAAACAAAAGGCCTCAGTGGGGGAAACAGAAACCCATAAGGGCTAATTTGGCCATATTAATTCACACACTTTCATATACACAGCTGCTTTTAAAACCCTGTGCATCTGCCCTAGCATTGTAAGAGCTCCACTACATATGTCTTTGCTAACACAGAGTCTAAAACACTTGCACTCTGAAAGCAGGGAAGGAAGCCAGGCAGAGAAAACTATATAGACACTGCACCTTAAAGAAGTGGAAACTTCTGGGTAGGCAACTATTCTTTTTGACAATTGACCGACATTGCTGGTGCTCAGGATCAAACAGGGATCATCCACAAGTAACAGACATCTTCTAATGTAACATAAATGCGGAGGTGGCTTCTAGTTTCCCTGTCAGACCAGTCAGATACCTGGGAGAGAAGCAAGGGAGCAAAGGACGGGCTCCCTAGAGGGGGTATTTGGCGAGAGTATCCCTAGTGCTCTAGGAAAAAAAAAAATAGCTGAAAATACCATTAATATGAGTACTAAGACGTTACGTACTAAAAGCTCAGCCTCAGCCACTGTCTGGTTACTTGAGCGCTGAACATAGCTCTGAAAGGCAGTCTGCCATGGAGGGCACTGCCAAAAGCAGTACCGTGGCTGGCACCGGGACTGCAGGGACCACAGACAGGGACACGGCATTCCCAGTCTCCATAACTGGGAGCAGAGCAGTGGTTCGGACTGTGGCAGGCTAGAAAGCAGGTTTTTTGAAATCCTACATCCTTCTGGTGACTCCGTTTTCCAAGTTATCATGAGGTGTGAACTGGCCCAGAAACCACCATTTGTCTAAGCAGATTTGTTATCTAAGGTGCTGGGGAGGATGACACTGTCAGTTTCAGAAAGAAAATTTAGCTGCTTATTTTGTCCCTAGGTCTTCCGGTACTTTACATTGACTTAAAAAAAAAAAAAAAATTGCTTGAATTGTGCGAGTGCTTTCTTACCATTACTTTATTATTTGTATTACCATCCCAAGTCTTTTTTCTCCTATCAAGTTTTTTTCTCCTACTTAAAATATTTATTCCAATAAAGTCATAAACAATATCACTGCATTAGAAAGTTTATCTATTTAGCACATGAAACATTGCAGTAGCAGGTCTGAAGGCAGAGGTTATTAATCTTGGACCTCTAGCCACAATCAATAAGAGAAAAATTCTTTCATAAATTATTTTCATTCTTTAGATGGGAAAGTCAAATACAATTAATGTTGCATTCAAATATGGTTATCATAATTGTTAATGCGAAAAAAAATCTCCTGCTAGTGGCAGAGGATCTTTCACTCAGAATACAGAGCCATGAAGTTCAATTACTTAAGATGTCTGTTTTAAAACGCATGCCTTTGAGATGTTGTGAGACATACATCATTTTGTTAAAACTCCATATAAAAAAAGACAAAACCTAATGGTATATTACAGTATTTGCTATTTATGGATAATATAAAATTGTTTATGAGTATACATTTGCTACTATAGCTAATATAAACAGTATTTCTTAAAAAGCTCAAGTTCAGAGATGTTGTAACAAGTTAGTTCCTATAACATATATATGCATTTAAATATCCATTTTTTGTCTGAGATACTAATGAAAGCCATTTGTTATGTTGCACCTGGGTACAGAAATTTCCATTTATACTTACTACGGAATGATGTACGAGATTTATTTTCAGGTAGGAAGAAACAAAACCTGTACCTGTAACTGGGTACCCGCACCAAATTACAATGAATATAGCAGAAGTCGCGTTACCTGGACACGACGGGCAGCACTGCCCGGGATGTATGGTGGGGTTGCCGCAGTTGGGAACAGGGCAGGTGATGAGGGCGCACATCTCCCGCCCGTTGTGACAGTAACATTCCCTGCAGCCATCGTGCCAGCTCTCCTCGTTCTCGTGTCGGCGCCCGTCCATTGACAGGCAAGAGCCTGTTTTAACTGGAGGCATAAGAGAAGCCGTTGCCTCTGCACAAGGTCAAAGGAAAAGGCAATGGCCTGATAAGAATCTGTTGCTTAGAAAAATATGAATACCTCAGGCCTAGACTGCATTCATTTTTAAAGCACATGTAAAATTAAGTGACTAACGATTCTATCATTTACACTTAGAAATAAAATAAACCCAAGTGGCACATGAAACAGAGTTAAAAGGAATGAAGTGTGTTTGATTCTATTTGAAAAGAATAATCATTTCTTTCTGTTGCATCCACATCACATTTAATCATAAAGAAATGACTAACTAATGGAAGAAAAATCTAAAAAGGTAAGAGAAGGAAATGGTAGCAAATATGAGGTATATTTAAAATAAAGCAGAGTTTTAAAATATTATATTGTATTATCTACAATGTTAATATCTGGCAGCAGAATACTAAAACCTTTTCAAGAATTAAGGATGCTCTTATATATGTATATATTGTGATTGAAAATAAATTACAAATAAGTTCTGAAGGGATTATACAAGATTATATAACTGAGAAAATAGTAGTTATTATAATACACAATGTTTAGAAGTTAACTCCTCTGATGGTTTTATCACTTGTAAACAGGTTTTACTAAACTCAAACTCCTATAGCTTGGATTGCTGTATTAGTTGCACACCGTTGGTCTACGGAAGATAAAGTCATTTCTATCATAACGGGTATTTAACAGGGCTGAAGGCGTTTGTTAATTGGCTGAGTGAATCACTGAAAGGTCTCTAACACCCATCATTACAGAGCAGGATTTAGGATCAGGCAGTAAAGGAAGCAACTTCTTTCCAGTGGACAACAACCATGTTCAGCTGATACCTAAAGTTACTTGTAAGCTACTTATTTCATTTTTTTTTTTGTTAAAAAAGGATGCAATAAGGAAAGTAGCACTTTTAAAATTTATTTTTAGTGAATTTCCTTTTTTTAGTTACATGTATGCCACCAATTTTTAAGCTGTGGAAGATCTATTTGGGCTGGTCTAAGAACCACAAGCAGATGGGATTAAGTTGGTTTGATGCACGTATAAGTACCAAATACATAGAAATTGTGGAAGTATACTATTTTGTGAATTCCTATAAAAGCCATGGTATAGGGAAAATACTTTTAAAGTAGAGACTTCACTTTAAAATTATACTTTACACACAGGTAATACACTTTTTACAGTACACCACAGATGATATATTAATTCCTACTTGCAGTACACGAGTGAAATACTATTTTACATTAAAACAGTACCTATACATAAAAGTCTTAGATGAAAATATCCTTTAATAAATATTTTAAAGCAGCAGACACAATCCAGCTTTTTTCCTAAAGTATTTTAAGTATACTCCAAAACTGTAAAACAAGCTACGCGTAGAAACAGCAAAGATTTCAGAAGACAGATTTTCAAAGTTAAATTGACAAAATGAGGCAGTTGTGTTCACTTTTAAGTTTCTAACTCAAGCTAGCACAAAAGATTACACTGAAAGAAGAAACAAAACGTTCAAATAGAAAATTGAGATAACTGGAATGTGGTAGTGGTATGGTTGAAGACAACCTGGGAATTAAAGTAGCTCAAAAGGAAAATGCTCGTCAGCAACACAATCCCAGTGCAGAGAAGGTGAGTTCAATCTGAGGTACAGTGAAGGAGTGTTGCATATTTAAAGGCAACTAGCTCTAGTTGTGACTGCGGCAAAACTGCAATATCCCGTTTTCAAACTGTGATAAGAAATCTAAAGAACTGCATTTATTTGGCTCAGAAAAGAATAAATTTAGAAACTTTGGCTGCAATCTATTAAATATTGCAAGAATTTCAAGGGAATGGTGATTAGCTGTTCTTTATTTCCACTGAGCATGGAGCAAGAAGGAGCTGGATTAATTTGTTGAAAGGCAGAAAGAAATATTATTATTTTTAGTATCACACATTGATAGCCACAGAAACACATTATTTAGGGAGTTTTCTGAGGTTGGAGGTTCTTAAGAAATGAAACCTTAGTCAAACATCTGTCAAGGATTATCTAGACACACTCGATTTTATGTGAGGACAGAGGGATAGATTTGCTTGTTTCCCAGAACATCATCCCAGCCTTTTATTTCTATGGTTCTAATTTCATTAACCCCAGCATAAGCATTTTCTGGCTGAAGCAATTTATGAAGTGGAGCTAATGCACAGGCAAGGGATTTACCCATTCCTTCCTCTTAAGGATTTGGGGAGACAAATTTAGCAAGGATTTATGTCCCCAAGAACATACTATTGTTAATTCTTGTTTGAGTCACTAACGTTCGTGTTTAACTGATATACTCAAGGCTTGGTATCTTTGTGATTATGATGATAATGAATACACCTACTTAATTAGAGAGGGATCAAGTCATTTTAAGCAGTTGTTCTTATTTTAAAATGCATCCTAGGATCTTAAGAAAAGCACTAAAAATGTGTGTAAGGTGTAAATGGTAGCCAATAAATTGGAATTGTGAATAGCCTAGGATGAAATTATTGCATATGTAAGAGACCTTGTATATATTTCATCAAAGCATCATGACAACTAGGAAACTTGTTGACAGTGAACATGGAGATACGCAATAAGTAATAGGAACATAAGAGCAACTTCATTCAGCAATTACCCCATCTTTTTTAGAATTTTTATTTCTAGTAAAAATCTTATATATTGCAGTATTTATCAGTGAAATCTACCTCTCTGCTTCTCATTGCTGCGAAGTTTATTGGTAACATTTCTTACTAGAAGTCTTACAGTGTGTTTATAAAATTGCCTGCAGTGCATGACGCCATGTGGAGAAAATATAATGTGGCATCCTTCTGAATTAGATGACTGCATGTTTGCTTGTAACTGCAGGGATACTAACTTCTGGGACTTGTGTAGCTTCTTTTAGTCTCATATTCCCGTATCTTGTCTCATTTTTTTTCATCATTTTTAAAATGCCACAACACTAGCTGCTAAAAAAGTTAATAATGAAGTCATCAGAAAAAGTAATGGGAAAATATTCAAACCTTCTTGTCGATAGCTAGAAAACAAAGTATGCAAGAACCAAAGAAAAGCAAAAAAGAGCAATTAGGATCAGGGAGCGCCTGAGCATAAATAAAAATTTAACATATAGAATTCAACACAGAGGCTACTTATGCAGAAGGTCTATTCCCAGACTAATATAAAGCACAGATTGAAAATTACTGAATGATACACAGAAGGCGAGATCACTAAAATGAGAGAATACAAACAAGGATGATTTTTTAAGATAGTTAACAATAGTGTAGCTAAGTAGTTAACAGCAACTTAACAGTAGTTGTTAAGTAGTTAACAAAAGTATGCAAGTACCTCTCATCATGTAGCCCCAAATCCACCAGGTAAACCTGGAAATCCTTCTCAAGATTTCATTATTAATAGCTATAAAAAAGATGTCAACTTGATGAGAAAATGGGCACAAAACAGATACGAGGAAAGACAAGGTCTTTTCTTTCCTGGGCTTAACCCAAATCAGAACCATTATATTTCAGCAAAATAATATAATCACTATTTATCCAACAGTAGTCTAAGTCAAAATAGGTGTTCATATTCCATATGGATGCTATATTTCAGCAAAATAATATAAGCCTTTCAATAATCACTATTTATCCAACACTAGTCTAAGTCGAAATAGGTGTTCATATTCCATATGGATGCTTCTCTAAATTAGCCGTGTTGTTAGTTTTTCCACCCAGACCAATCCTAATTCATGTAAGTGCTTTCCATTGTTCAATAATACAAATTCAAGAATTACCAGTCACCATGATCATATTCTGCCTCAGGGTCTGAGTCCTACTGATTATAATTGCAAGTTTTGGTACAGAGTGGTTTAATTTTGCATTTTTGCTATGTTAATAAAATTTTACATAACCTTTTGCAGAAATATTCAGAGAATTGTTGCATGTCTCTTGCCATTTTTCTGAAACACACAGGATAAAAGAGCTGCTGAATTGAGCATAATCATTGCTTTACCACTCTGTGAATGTGAAACTTTAGGAGCTAAACTACATATTTTTAAGGTTCAAGAAGAACCTTAAGAAGAATTTGTATTTTTGCAAATATGTTAACAAAATTGCAAAAATAACTCCTATATTCCCTTCCTCAAAACTGATTTTCCAAATTATATTTTATCAGCTCAGTTGAGACTTTCATTTCTAGGTAGATATGAACAGATTGGTAAGTACAATCCAGGGTTGCCAGCTCTCCTGTTGAGAAATGTTCTCTAAATATTGTCTATTCTTGAAGTCTTGTAAGCCAGCACTGTGCATGGAAGCTACAGGCTTCTTCAGCAGAAAACAGACTTGTATTTATAGAGTAAGTCCTTCCAACGAACCTCTTCTAACATGATTAAGTGACTGGAGCATGTGTCATATGAAGAAAGGCTGAGAGAACAGGGACTCCAGGTTCAGCCTGGAGAAGAGAAGGCTGAGGGGGTATCTGATCCATTAATGGAAGTATCTGAAGGGATGCTGTAAAGAAGATGGAGTTAGACTCTTTTAAGTGGTGCCCGCTGAGGAGGCAATGGGCACAAACATATACTGGTAGGTCTGTCGAAACATAAGAAAAAGCTGCTTTACTTTGAGGGTAACAGAGCACTGGAACAAGTTACCCAAAGAGGTTGTGGAGTTCAGGCAAAATTTGTATTTTGCTATCTTTTCTATAAAATACTAACATGTTTTTTTCCATGTTAGCAAGTTAAAACAGGTCACAGAAAGGTCTAGTGAATACCAAAAGCAGATACAAACAAGCACATGACTAAGTAAGCAGAAGAGGGGTTCTTGCCCTTTTAGCAACACAAAGGCACCAGACCCAACTTTGCCTCTGTGTTGTACCTTTCCAGAATGATTTCCTAGCTTGTGACTCCCCATTCTCCTGAGAAAGGAAATGCCACTCAAGTCCTATGATTCCTGGATACAGCCAGAAGAAAGTGTCCATGAAATGGCACCCTTATTTGATGTGGGATGCAAGAGATCTATCAAATTCAAAATGGAGTTTACAAAGCAATGATGATGGCAAAGAATTTAAGCTTTAAGATGCTGCTACAGAGAAAAGAAATTCTATCAGCTTAACCTTAGTAGTTGTTCATTAAGGAGCTTTTTTAATTTTTATTAATAACAGACTTTGTGATTTTTCAATGGAATATGGACATGGAGCTGAAGCTATCTGTTGAAGTGGAAATGAACAGATAGCACACACAAAAAAAAAATCTGAAAAAGCATACACTCCTTTGAGGAAAGGACCTTCTCACCAGTTATCATATTTAAATTCTTATACATACTGTGTAGTATTCCTCCTTCTGTTGCTACACATAAAAAAAAAAGGCTGCAAAAGCATACAATCCTTTGAGGAAAGGACTTTCTCACCAGTTATCGTATTTAAATTTCTATATATACTGTGTAGTATTCCTCCTTCTGTTGTTCAAGCTTCCAACTGTTTTGAAAACAAATTATAATTAAAGATGGTACCACATGCACACTTACCTCTACACTTGCAGATAAGACACCCATGATTGTTCTGCTGGAAGCCCATCGGACAGATTTTACCACAAGGCAGCTCTGGGCATTTCTTACACCGACAGATTTCACAGCCATGCTTGTTCTTCCTAGATAATCAAAATAATTTGTGAAAGGTCAGTAGATGACTTTAAATGTCTGATAATGCTTATAATATTTCAAGCAAAACCTTCCCCAGAATAAGTGATTAAGTAAACAAACTTCTCAATTGTCACCCTGAACTTAACTGTTCCGTGGATCTATAGGCTACATGGATGTCCATTCCTAGCACGTGCTTCTTCCGTGTGACTGGCAAAAGCTCTGCATTTAGTATTTTCAAGACATTAAGCTGTCTTGCTCATAGATAATACAGGTATATGTGCTTATGCCTACTATTTATGATCATATTTTTTAAAAGTGAAATAGAAGAAAGATAACTTTCAAATGATACAGGTAACTTTTCTTCTCTAACAGTAAGCTCCACTCATGCAGATTCCAAATAGAGATTTTTGGGAAAAAAAACACAAGCAGGTACAAAAAGCTTACTTGAAAATGACATTAATCCATATGAAAAAGCATCAGAAATATAGAAATATTTTTAGAAAGAGAGATGTATAGGATTAATCAACAGATAGACAAAATGCAGAATCAAGAACAGAGACACTAAGAACAATTCAGCTCCTTGAAAGTTTCAAGTTAAATTTTTTTCAGGTGTATGAAAATGCAAGTGAAGGATCATCTCAAAAGACAGTGTCCATAAAACAATGGTGCTAGCTTGAAAATGGCTTGTTTTTAGAGAATCTTTGAACATGATGCAGAACAGCAAGGCAGGCATCACTCCTTTTCCTGACCAGCTCCTCCTTTCCTCTGCCAGTCCAGAATCCACCCTTCTACAAGCACTGAAGTGATCAGTATCCTGAGGTTACCGTAAAGGAGTACAGAGTATAGGAGTCAACTACAGGAGTAGTTATGGCCATGTTGGCAAGTAGCGTAGAGCAGTAAGCGCTGTAGTCAACAGGGCTGATGATC